>RDPX01000063.1:3037968-3068332 GCA_003991215.1 Morbakka virulenta | reverse complement strand
ATCATCATTCACTTCATTCTGTTTGTCAACAGCTGATTTATGCACTAAATTGCCAATTGCCTGAGCTGAAAAAGTCTCTTCGGTTAACATTAAATTTCGCAAATGAATTTTCAATTTTCTGATTGATAAACATGCTAACTACAGATTTCTGCCCTGGTGATGAGGTGATTAAGCTAAACATTTTCTTGGTCTCAATTCTTTTGTCATTGTTGCATTTATGCTTTCTCTTCATTGTTGTTTAAGTTCATTTGGAATCATCATATCATGTAGGTCGTAACGAAATTCAAAACAATATGCTTGCAAGTTTAAAGTTTTGATTATTCATACTTGAATATCAATTGGAATGTGATACTCACTTTAAGACCACAAAATAGACGTGTGTTGTTACCTACACACAGGAAAATAGATGATGCCTTTTACCTAAACAATTTTGTTATCATTTACACACCTACTTGACACCTCTTGTGAATAATTTCCTGACGTACAGAAAACACTACTGGCAATAATGCAGGAGAAACAATTAATTTTTTTTAGATTGCTTAACACTAAAGCTGTTCTAAAACCAAGAAATCTTTACAATTTTTTATTGGACCTGTCACTTCCTAGGGAAAGCACTGAGCCTGATGAGATAATTTCCCCAATATTGAATATGTTAAAAAAGGCCTTCTAAAATTGACAGTCTGCATATCAAGAAAATGCTTTTGTCTGTCTTAGAACCATTGTCTTTCAGAAACCCGAGCTAATACATTTAAATAGCGAAGCAGTATAAAATATTTTTCCTTATGGTCTATTTGATGTTCTTTCCGAGGATGATAGAAACAAATAAGGATATTCATACCGTGGGAAGCAGATACCACCCCCAAGCGGCCTTTTGGTTACTAAACCTTTAGAAACTCCATTTTTAAGCCGGCTTTTGACAGTGCGTCCAAGATAGTACAGATGAAGGAATAATGCAAAGGGTACGTATCTAGTAACTGGTAAACATAGATTCTGTCCACAAATTGGGCCTATGGAATAAAGAATACGTTCTTGTTGTTGTTGTTGTTTATGTGGTTGGCTTTATAAGCCCGCGTCGAGATCCAAATGGATCTTGCGAAAGAGACCACATTCTGAGGGCTGGAAGTCAGCCAGCTTATCTTCCCAAAGTGGCAACCGAAGATCCTCATACGGTATTCACCATTTGCTTGGTATCTACCCACCTAGTTCGCAATGTCTTCTTGCTCTTCTCCAGATTTTACCCAAGTCGGGTTAGATCGTATTTGGGGGTCATATTAAACAATGTCTGTAACCAGCTTCATGGTGGCCTGATCGAATTCTTGCTAGGAGAACGAGATCCGATCGTGTCTTCCGTTTCTGGTTGGCCATCTTCAATCTGCCATGATACGCTTCTCGGGTGCACGGATGGTGTGCGGATGAGTCCGTGATCATCGCTCAGATGGTATTGTTTATGCTTGTCAATGATATTCGCTTGTCAGTGGCTCGTTCAGGGAAGCCGTGGCCTTGACAGCAGCATCGGCAAGTTTACTTCCCAGAATACTTGAGTGTCCAGGAGTCCATTGTATGGTGACTTGCCATTGAAACTGTGAGAGCGATGATAGAACTGTCGACACCGACCCGGCATACCCAGGGATAGCCTCGCACAGTGATTAACTGTCAGTGCTTATCAGATTGACAGACTGATTCGAGTTCGTCTGTACCCAATCGAGAGCAAGTTCCATCAATTTCTTTCTCTGAGGAGTAGGTCAGCATCTGTCCCCAACACTGTATGGTTTCGACAATCGTCAGGCTTTCAGAATTACCATACGTCACCACAGCAGCCGCCCCACTGCCTCGTGTATCTTCCGTTGCTGATCTGTCTGTATAGACTACAAAATCTGCGTGGATGGCAAAGAATGATGGCGGAGCGAGTGACGAAGCTCCTGTTTACTGAAATCTAAAAAATTGAAGTAAATAATTAGTCTAAAGATTCACAGAACAGTTCTACAATATGATGAAGACACTAAATTTAGCAACGTTTAATGTTCGTGGGCTGACTAAAGAACTTAAACAAGAATATTTAGCAGCAGATATATCTAAATATCGAGTCGATGTATGTTGTTTACAAGAGACAAAAATCAAAAATGGTCTGGATAGAAATGCAAAAGGGTGCAGGCTGATTTGTTTAAAATCTGACAGCNTTGGAATGTGATACTCACTTTAAGCCCACAAAATAGACGTGTGTTGTTACCCACACACAGGAAAATAGATGATGCCTTTTACCTAAACAATTTTGTTATCATTTACACACCTACTTGACACCTCTTGTGAATAATTTCCTGACGTACAGAAAACACTACTGGCAATAATGCAGGAGAAACAATTAATTTTTTTTAGATTGTTTAACACTAAAGCTGTTCTAAAACTAAGAAATCTTTACAATTTTTTATTGGACCTGTCACTTCCTAGGGAAAGCACTGGGCCTGATGAGATAATTTCCCCAATATTGAATATGTTAAAAAAGGCCTTCTAAAATTGACAGTCTGCATATCAAGAAAATGCTTTTGTCTGTCTTAGAACCATTGTCTTTCAGAAACCCGAGCTAATACATTTAAATAGCAAAGCAATATAAAATCTTTTTCCTTATGGTCTATTTGATGTTCTTTCCGAGGATGATAGAAACAAATAAGGATATTCATACCGTGGGAAGCAGATACCACCCCCGAGCGTCCTTTTGCTTACTAAACCTTTAGTAACTCCATTTTTAAGCCGGTTTTTGACAGTGCGTCCAAGATAGTACAGATGAAGGAATAATACAAAGGGTACGTATCTAGTAACTGGTAAACATAAATTCTGTCCACAAATTGGGCCTATGTAATAAAGAATAGGTTCTTGTTGTTGTTGTTGTTGTTTATGTGGTTGGCTTTATAAGCCCGCGTCGAGGTCCAAATGGATCTTGCGAAAGAGACCACATTCTGAGGGCTGGAAGTCAGCCAGCTTATCTTCCCAGAGGGGCAACCGAAGATCCTCATACGGTATTCACCACTTGCGTGGTATCTACCCACCTAGTTCACAATGTCTTCTTACTCTTCTCCAGATTTTAGCCAAGTCGGGTTAGATCGTTTTTGGGGGTCATAGTTGGGGATAAACAATGTCTGTAACCAGCTTGATGGTGGCCTGATCGAATTCTTGCTAGGAGAACGCGATCCGATCGTGTCTTCCGTTTCTGGTTGGCCATCTTCAATCTGCCATGATACGCTTCTCGGATGCACGGATAGTGTGCGGACGAGTCCGTGATCATCGCTCAGATGGTATTGTTTATGCTTGTCAATGATATCCGCTTGTCAGTGGCTCGTTCAGGGAAGCCGTGACCTTGGCAGCAGCATTGGCAAGTTTATTTCCCAGAATACTGAAATGTCCAGGAATCCATTGTATGGTGACTTGGCGTTGAAACTGCGCGAGCGATGATAGAACTGTCGACACCGACTCGGCATACCCCAAGGATAGCCTCGCACAGTGATTAACTGTCCGTGCTTATCAGATTGATAGACTGGTTCGAGTTCGTCTGTACCCAATCGAGAGCGAGTTCCATCACCTGAATTTCCTTCTCTGAGGAGCAGGTCAGCATCTGTCCCCAACACTGTATGGTTTCGACAATCGTTAGGCTTTCAGAATTACCATACGTCACCACAGCAGCCGTCCCACTGCCTCGTGTATCTTCCGTTGCTGATCCGTCTGTATAGACTACAAAATCTGCGTGGATGGAAAGGAATTCCCCTTTAAGCAACATTCAACACGGATGATCTAGAGAGCATTGCTGGACTTGCTCAAACGATTTTGAGATGGCACGATGTCTTGAAACGTGGAACATACGATTCCAGATTGATGGCTTCCAGCAGCGTCGATTGAAGTTGTCCTGTTACGATTCAAATTGCTCTGTTCTGGGTACGTTCTAACGTTTCCATACCGATCTTGGAAATCCATGACTGCCTTACTCAACATAGCTGAGTAGGCTCCGAAAAGAGGTATGAAACAGCGCGAGAAGATGTGGTCGATCCCACTCCCTATCCAAATGAGCAACGGCTCAAAGAAGGCGAATTCTTTTGGTTGCTACTCTGGTGACCTTTTGGACATGCGTCTGGAAAGTCAATGCTCAATCGACAGTTACCCCGAGTAGCTTTAGCGTTGAGTTGTTAGGGATCCCCTGGTCGTCCACCTCTAGCGTCCGTTTCCAAGTAGCATCATTCGACCAGGTGGGAAGAGACAGGACTCGCTTTTTGTTAGATTTAGATACAACTTCTACTTTTTGCTCCACGCTGCCACAACGTAGATCAACTTCTGCACTTTTGCTTCTGCTAGGACTCTGTCTGTATATGAGCCAAGGATCGATACGTCGTCTGCAAATATCGCGTTTAACTTATCTTCAGGGAGGCAGATAGCTAGGTTGTTGATGTAGAAGATGAACAGGAAAAGTGATGGAATTTATTCTTGAGGCAAACCTTGTTGTAATTGGACTAAATTCCTGTCAACTCTGTGAAGACCAACCCGGACTCGACAATCCTGTTTGGAGACTCGTAGCCACTGAACATAGTGCAAAGGAACTCTTATTTCCAGAAGATTGAGGAGAAGCTTTTACCTCCAGACGGTGTCGTAGGCTTTCCTGACGTCCAACAAAGCCAATACCTACCGGCGCAATGGCTTTGAAAAATGCACAAAATCTGATCTTTACAGCTGCGTTGGTAGTGCTCCCACCACCTCTAGCCCTCGTCGAGGTGGGGTAGCACTGCCAACGTTGTCTCAATCGAGTTGTTGCTAACTTCATAATTGAAACGCCACTGCATGATGTCATTCGATGGCAGACGGCCAAGTATCTGTCGGTTTCGCGATGAAGGCGGCTTTTTCTCCTTTTGTCCTGATTGCTTTCTCGCACGGGTGACATGGAATTCTGATAACAATTGTGCGGTCGGTTTCCTCTTCTCGCGGAATGCCAATTGTCGGTTCGTCTACCCACGAAATAGACGCCTCGTGTTCAGAGCAATGCCACTTGATAATACCTCTCGGCCTTATCTGCAGGATCTGTTCTCCGGTAAAACCAGCCCACTTGGAGAGGCATCTGATCATACAGCCACTGGCTACACATTCGAAGGAAGCTCGTAGCCTCGGCCCTTCCCTGATCACATACTTTGCTGCCGTTGGCTCGGGAATCCAAATTCGAACGCCAGTGACGAGGTGATGCCTGTTCTTCATCTCGCCCCTTCGGTCGTATCGGCAGGTAGGAGGTGATGCGGCAGGATCAGCCGAACGGCCGGGATGTCTTTCTACATTGCCGGCTTGCAAAAGCAGAGGGTCTTTAAAATACGTTGTGTCGTAGGCTGGAGATTCCCAGGAATATATTTCCATTAGAAGATCCTCGGTTGCCACACTAGGATTCAAAGACTGGTATCGACTGTGCTGCGCATGTTCACGAAGACATTTGTCCGAACTGTATTTGTCCGGTTCGCCCCTCTCCAGGGGGAAGACTGTCTTCTTTGAGGAGCAAAAGAATAGGTAGTATATCGCTGCTTTCAAGACACGTTTTAATCATTAGATAATTACATTTCCTGAGTATGCTTTACCCAAAGGGCTACTTTATTGGAATGAATGGTAAAATCACTAGACCATGAAGCCTTTTATACTACATAGTTAATGTTTTGTTGCGGCTTTAGGGAGTACAGTATATGGATTACAGGTATGTTATTTTACTTAAAGGGTTTGGATTGAATGTTGTTCTTAAAGTCATGTTCGGAGTCTTATTGAAAGTACTGTCTTGATATGAAATGGTGGCATCCAGATTGACAGGTGTTGACAATGTAGTAAATCAGAGAGTGGTTACAGCAGACCCAGTAAGACAACGCTGTTGTAGTCTATGGTCTGGCTCTAAAGGAACCAAAACCGCTTAGCTTGAAAAAGCAGAAAGTCGAGAGTACAATCGAAGAATCTAAAATAGTAGCTTATGGTATTTGATCAGCTGGTAGGCCAGTGTCCAGTGGCAGGGCGCCTTTTTGTTTCATTTAATGATATGAACAGGTGTGGAGGGACAATGAAATGCCTAACGTCAGCTGGTTAAGCTGACGTTAGGCATAGTCAGCTGGTTGAGCCTAACGTCAGCTGGTTAAGCTCTGAGCAAGTGCTGTGTTCAAAATCTTTATAGTTGCGCAGATAGTNTTAATGCTTTGTTGCGGCTTTAGGGAGTACAGTATATGGATTACAGGTATGTTATTTTACTTAAAGGGTTTGGATTGAATGTTGTTCTTAAAGTCATGTTCGGAGTCTTATTGAAAGTACTGTCTTGATATGAAATGGTGGCATCCAGATTGACAGGTGTTGACAATGTAGTAAATCAGAGAGTGGTTACAGCAGACCCAGTAAGACAACGCTGTTGTAGTCTATGGTCTGGCTGTAAAGGAACCAAAACCGCTTAGCTTGAAAAAGCAGAAAGTCGAGAGTACAATCGAAGAATCTAAAATAGTAGCTTATGGTATTTGATCAGCTGGTAGGCCAGTGTCCAGTGGCAGGGCGCCTTTTTGTTGCATTTAATGATATGAACAGGTGTGGAGGGACAATGAAATGCCTAACGTCAGCTGGTTAAGCTGACGTTAGGCATAGTCAGCTGGTTAAGCCTAACGTCAGCTGGTTAAGCTCTGAGCAAGTGCTGTGTTCAAAATCTTTATAGTTGCGCAGATAGTAGTTTTTCTGGAAAAGGAATCTCCGGAAGGATCCATAGCACAGTAAATAAAATGACCGACAGGATTTGTAGTTTGATCCAACAAATGCTATTTTGATAGAACATCTCTTCAGGTACTTACAAAGTCTTCCCGACGAAATTGGACAAAACGTAAGCTGTCGAACTCGCTGGTGTCAGTGAAAGGTCTAGCAATATGGGACTAACAGATGACAATCCTTGCAAAGTCGATGAAAAGGTGCATGTGAAACCATCAAATATTTAGTATGCATTCCACAAAAGTGACAGCGTACTGGCAAAGGTGTACCCGAGACTTCAGTTAATGGGAATAGCATGGCAAGATACTCTTCTGACCTTAGCTTGGCTGTAAAAATTGTTGTATCACTTACGTATACCGAACTCATTTAGATAGAGAATGTTGAAAATGAAGAACCTAACAGTAACAGTAAAGATTATAATCATCGTATTGTTAGCTTTTTTACTGCTACATTAACTTAAACAGCAATGACTTGGGTGCAGGTGATTTCCAATCCCGTTCTCAAAGAAATCCCAAGATGGTCACAAGACTATGTTTGTTATCTTAAGATCAAGGTAAAATTTAAAGCCTGTTATTATGTATATCATTGACCTTATTTGTAATATTTAGAACCAGAAGTTAAAACACAGTTTGTTACTTTTTGTTGTATTATTTAGCACTAGAAAAATGGAAACCTGTCTAAAAAGGAGTTGGTTGAGAATGTGTTGCACCATCTGCTCTCTTCATATTAAATAAAGAGATTATTCTGAGCCAAGTGGATGATCTTCCCGTATTAAAATTGATGGGGAAATGATAATTAATTTAAGCTACACAGAGGACACGGTATTGACAGTCAGGAATAAATAAGAACGTCAAATATTATTTGAAATAATTACAATAGGGGGTGAAAAAGAAAGTTTTTACTCAGTCTAAAGAAAACTATGAGTCTGGTAGTTCTCAACTGTCAAAAAGCACATGTATGCAAACTCAGCTTTCAAATTGAAGAGACCTAAAAAGCCCAACCGTCCCACTACCTGGGTGCATGGATAATCCCGATGTGAAATTTAGATGCTGAAATCAAGAACAGAATAATTAAGGGGGAAAAATTTCCACACAAATGGGGGAATTATTTAAAAAGTGCAACATTAGGAATATCACAAAGCTGCTTATATTGAAAGCATACTTTTGGTCATTATTATTGAATAGTAGTGAAGAAGGAACAATCAGTAATAACGTTTTAACAGAATGAAAGTCGTATAAATATTGTTCCTGGGAATTTTAAGAATACCGAATTCAGAGATATTCAAGGCATAACAATTAATAGACAAATTAAAAATACAAAAACCATGACACCACACAAACGTTCAATTTACTGCATAACCCAGCAGCTTAAATTGTTTGCATGTTAAGGCCAAAAATATCTTCCAATTTTTCAAACTAGACTGGACATAGACCGAAGCTTTTCTCTAAAGAAACATTGCTTTTGACCTAAGATTAGGTGTCTTAATTAACTCAAATTGACTTAAATAGGAAATTTTTAATGATCCTAGTAATGTAATCAACCAAGCCAACAAAATATTGGAAATGCTTCAAATTTTCAATTAACCTGCCATGACCTCTGGGATTGAAATAGATAAATTATTAATCGTAAATTTCTTAAACCAAGTATCTGTCTCTTAAAACCTCTGAAACACCAAGTTATAAAATTCCGTACACATTAAACGAAAGTTATTTCGAAATTAGTTAACTGTAACCTTGTCCTATTGGTATCTGAAACCAATGTAGAGCAATATTCACAAAAGTCGATAGCTCCTTGTGTGCTCGTTACTCAAACCTTTTTTCGGTGTGCTATCATCAAATCCAAAAAAATGGGCGAATTAGAACAGGTTATTGAGAATACAATTCAAAACTAACAATTTTTATATTATTGTTGAATAAATGATCGAACAATTCCCTTATAGTATGTATATATGAGATAATAGCAGAACTTCGACATGTGATCTCATAGTGTTAGAAATTATGCACTAAGTTATCAATACCCTTACGTTTGTTCTTCCCAATTCAATATTTTACAGCCTTTACAAGAAAAATATTGTAGAATAAATATTTAATCATGCTTGAAGAACAAAATATAAAAAATACCTCAAAGCTGACGACTTTGTCAAACTTTTTACAGGAAAGGATAAACGTTTTAACTGAAAAAAACAACCTTTTTTCAAAATCTGAATATCTTGTGCGAGGTACAAGAATAGTATAATCAAGAAAGGAATCCCAAATAATATAATCACAGAAAAAGAAAAGACCCAGGTCCCCACAATTCTTTCTTCTTTATCCATCAGCTGCGCCCATCGGGGTTTGCCACACCGGATCTGTTTCATCCATTTCAGGTGGTTAGTTAGGTCCTCTTTTTAGCCGTCTGCAGTGCCTCCCTGATTTTCTCCATGAAATTTCTTTTGGGTGCTCTTTCCTGCTACTTCAATCTCGATCACCTTTTTCTCTGCGTAGTTTGGTACTCTTCTTGTAACGTTTCCATACCATCTTCATTAATACTTTTATAGTTTGTTCCCAAGTCGTGCTTTTACCTGGCATAAAGCCATACTGCTGATGGCAAGTACTCACTTCCTGTTCGACCTTCCATAAATCATCCTGTTCCAAAGCTTCGTTGTAGAATACATCAAGTTAATTCCCCTGTAGGTACCCTTATCCTATTAATCACATTGTTTTCAGGACCACACATTTGAATCAGCATGCTTTTCATCCATTCGCCTGTCAAAGATTGGGATTCCAAGGTCTTTTTTTAATACCGTGATTAATAACTCTAAAGCTTTAATCTTTTATCCATACAGAGACTCATTGGCCTACTTGACTTCTCTGTGTTCATTGAATCATCAATGCAGTTCTTCCATCCTTGTAGTTTGTCATCTTCTCCTGTCAACAACTTACAGTTTTCACCTTGAATTACTTTGACATATTGGGCAATTTTCTAAGTCCTGCTCCTCTCTCTCTCTCTCTCTCTCTCTCTCTCTCTCTCTCTCTCTCTTTCTCTCTCTTCCGATACGAAAGAGGTCTTTCTCTCCATTTTTTGTGTCTAACCTGTGGTAGACCTCACTCTACTATTCTTTCTTTTCCTTGGTTACTTATACATACCCACAACTGGCGTTCTCAATTTATAAGAGAAAAGACTTCCAAGTGAACCCTATTTCAAGAGGTCGCGAAAGCAATTTTTTTGTTTTGCCCTTAGTGAAACATTATTTAAAAGATTTTCTCCAAATGGATGCATGTGGCAAGACAATAAAAATGTGCTGCAAGTGTGTTTCTTTACTGAAGACTACCAAATCTTTGCCGTTCTATGACGACTAGAGCTTATTTGTCAACCTAAAGTGTTATGTCTGTAAGTTTGAATCGTAAGAGCATGGTCTACCACCTTATCAGAAGCAAAATTCTACTAGTACAAGGTCAGACCTAATATCAGTTTTCAACTGCTTGATTATAATCAACAAGTATCATGGGTACCTTTGAAAACGCAAAATATTTTGCTTTTTCAACGGTACCTATGTTGTACCTTGGCTCCGTTTGGTCAAGGTATCCCTTCTTTATCTATTTTCTAATGATAACTACTTACAAAGAGTTTCTCCAGAACACACGTACACAAACCAAATCATTAAAGCGTTAGCAACAATATACAGATACTATATTATCCATTCAAAGTGCTTTTAAAATACCTTTTTTATTTTCTTCCGATAAACAGGTCATGCATTATTTCAAAATCAATTTTCATACTATGGTTTTGATTCATGATCGTAAGCTCTGCCAATCGGAGGTCAACCAAAAAATAATTTGGCTAAGGTCGGAAAGGTTTTAACTGTTTTTAAATAATTTGAGAGTGCTTAATCTAAATATCCTTTCCATTTTTACCATTAGCTCTAGTTTTTCTTTCACAAGCTACCATTATTTGGAAAAAATTTTGAAGAAACCCAGTATCATATCGACAAAAAACTCCAAAAGGTTTTTTACACGGCTGTTTTTGTTACACCAAATAGGTACACGTTTCAAATAAGAGATAAGAGGTCATCTTTGATCCCGAATTTCCAAAACATTGTCTTTAATGTGGTCAAAATTTGCATTTTTGAGATTTTCTCGAATTTTTTTTAATCAGGGACGTCACGTTTCAAATTCCAGCAATAATCTGTCATACTTTCTACGTACCCATCTTCCTTAGTATCTTATCTCCATTGTCTTTTCATTTTGGTGGAATCGCTTGACTTATTCATTGTTAACATCACCGAGACTTTCCTAAAGTCAATCCAGGTGGCTGTGAAGTAAATGCACTTTGGTACTCATATTGATAATACGAGTCCTGATATTTCCAAGCATGTTGTTTACACATTTATTTGTAGTTGTCAGCTCTGTAGTTATCAAGAAAGTTCTTAGATACGTCTACAAATGATCACCATGAAGCTAAATCCACTTCATTCACAGAGTCACAATTTTTTTTATCTTTTATCAACAGTCCAATTCAACTTCCAACAAATATATCAGCTTTTAATTTTTCATTACTCAGACTTGGAATACTCCTACAAATATACTGAAAGTAATCACCATCCTTGGCCAGTGCTTTAACTAATTGTTTCATAAGCCTTAATTTTATATGCAGAGGAGGAAATATTCGATCTTTTACTTGTCAGCCCTTTTCAGTCCATTGATTTACTTTACATCTGCTGTACCAGTATCAAAGAAAGCATAGGTACTTCCTCTAACCACTTTATTGTCCAAGCAAGGATTTCACCGTCTTTAAATCTACATATATCACCCATTGGTCGTCGTTTTATTTAATATGCTGCAGTACACTTATTATTGGATCATATTTTTCTGTAAGGATTGTAGTTGAAGAATTACCAATCAGTATTGATCCATGAACACTAGTGATGTGCAGAAGTACATATCTCAGGATTCCTTTTAAAACTGTCAATAAATAACCTCCAATCACAAAGAAAATACCCCATAACACCGAATTTAATCAGTACACTAGAAATATCTTTACGGAAAACAAAGTTAACTTGAGCATCAGAAAACACAAACTCTTTATTACGTGCTTTTAAAAAAAATTGATTTTAGTACCTTACTGCAAAAGAATTTGAATTTTGAATCGTGATGCCAGTACTTCGAAAGATTTCTTTGGATGATGTAAGGTCGCTTATCAATTCACTCAGATAGTGCTTGCCGAATAGTACTGGCGTGGAAGAGCATGCAAAGTCTTCGTCATCATCACTAACACCAGTAAATTTGTTTTTGTGATGATGTTGCTCCTCGTCTGCATGTTCATCAATGGAGAGATCAGGCAATTTATTTAACTCAGGAATAGAAATATTAGCAATATGAGCTACTTGTCGAATCGCTGACAAAAATCTTTTATAACTAAAAGTTTTGCATTTCTTTTTATTTACCCCTGTCATATTTATAGAACAGAAGTAACGATCTTTAACATGAGTTGTAGGCTCCCTCCAAACCATTGGTACCCCCAGACCCCATTAACTGTCTGGTTGCACCTGTCCATTGTCTCCAACTTTTTACACATGACCTGCAAACAATATAACGAGCCCATGGTTTGTCTTGGGCTGGTAGCTCTGTTCCAAAAAACCCATAATACGCTTTTCGTACAAACTCTGTTATGGACTTTCTGTTGTCTACAGTTTTGTATTCAATACAAATCCAACAAAAGCCATCAGGATTATTTTTACCTTGATATCATTATATATCTACACAACTAAGAAAATAATAAGAATCACCTGAAACACCCTTTGAATCCATCAGTAAAACACAGGCAACATGAATGAATTCATCTGATCTAAATCAACTCTCCATCGTCAAAAATTTTAAAAGAGAAAATTGATCTGTGCAAGTAATTATTTCATAATTGAAATATAATTGAACATTTTTAATGTCCACCTGGCAAAATGTGCAGATGAGTATTCTGCTGCTAAGTGTAAGTTAGCACTTAATGACCATGTCAAGCACATAAAAGGCACAAATTAACACCATTTAAAATACCATAGACCAAAGACTTTTACGACATGCTATGGCCTATTATATTATATTAACACTTTCTGCGTGTGAAACCAAATGCACATGATATCCAAATCTGCTGAAAACTTTAACATGCTTGCAGAAAAAAGGGAATTTACAGAAATTTTCCAATCTGACGATTAGAGATTAGAAAACGTAGAGCTAATAAAAAAAGAATGAATATGATTTTCGTAATCAGCACCCAAATATTGCCCTTAAAACGGTCTTTACCTTGCCGAACCTAATTGTGATGACCAGTGTAATTTGTAACTGAATAATAGATTGTTTGGGTATAGAAATTTTTACTCAACAGCATTTGGTTAATTTCTATTTTTGCTGGAATCTCTCAGAAAAAGAAATAAGGATAGCACAGTAGACCAATCTTTTGAGTACAATATTAAGCTGAGTGAAATGAAATAAGGTCCACCATACATATTGTTTAGTGAAGGCTGGGTTTCAAACTATTCCTTTGGATCACCTCACTAACAGTCACTTTACACCATTTAGATCAAGTCATCAGAAGTTGTTCTATAAAGGCGAATCACGTAAAGAATGCCTCATTACCACCTGCAGATGTTTTTTTAATTGATGAAAGTGGCAGACTTTTTTCATCCTCTCTTTGTTTTGTGTATTGATAAAGCCTGCTTAAGTAATATTATTTTATTCTGGCTTCTTGATCCATTCGAGTGCCAGTAAAAACAGATTTCGATCAAAAAGTGTATTTTTAATCCTCTTCCCAAGTTTCCTATTTTAAGTTATTTATTTATCTATTACTGTAATAAAATCTTCAGTCAGTCTCTGTCTCCACAAACAAATTCTTTTGTATTGTTGTGTGAAAAAATAGTCACCAAAAGAGGAGTCCAGACCGCCCCCCCTTGATACTACCAGTACACAGTGTTCGTTCTGGGCATTCTCCTTCAAAAGTGTTTATTTATACCTGTTGCAAGGGTATGCTACTCCAAAGTCAATAAGTGAATTTGTGATAAACATACCCTTAAGAGACAGGATCTAATCAACATTCACTTAATTAACCTAATTTTTTTAATGTTTACTATTCAAATTTTTTATTGTTAAACAAATATTAGCCAAAGGCCTGTAATTGCAGCCTGAAAAGAGGCTAAAAATTTCTCAAGATTGTAGTAAAGTTTTTTTGTGTCTGTCATGAATGGGATGATACTAATAATAAAGATCTGCTTGAACAAAATATGCAACATTAGGCATTATTTTCGAAAAACTGACAATTAAAAAAGTGATGACATTGGCATGAATAGAAAGGTAAAACTATTCCCTAAGGCTTTATCGATTTTATTCTTCAGACTTCTAGAAACTATTCATTAAATATTTAATATAATTTTCGTGAAATAAATCTAGTCTAAACTGCTTGTATGCGGCGATTTCTGTATCTAAACTCGACTTATTATGCGATAGCGTATTGGTAGTATGCATCAAATCTGGTCATAAAACAAAAAACATGCTAAAAATATTATAAAAACGTCTCAGCATTTTCAGCTATTCATTGTTTACGACATTTAAGCGGTGATCTTAATATTGCAAGTGATTACTTTTTCATCGTGTTATTCTCAAAACACCAACCAGAATTTTCTCTTGATTTCCTCTCCCGTGTCATGGTGACCTCAAATAGATTGTTTTTTCTTATCGACCAGCAAGATAAGGTCAGTACCAGCTGCGATTATTCCCTGTAAGTGAAGATAAGCCGATCATCAACGGTAAATACAAACTTTAAGCTTTACCCCTGTGTTTCACCAGCGATTGTTTAATAACTGCATTGTATGATTTCCAACAAATACTTCATCTTACTTGGCTAAAAAATTATAGATGAACAATTTAAGTGTTGGGTTTGCTGTATAAATCACAATAACCTTTTTAAATAAAAATATCCTACTTAGTACTTAAAAATATCGTTTGCCAAAGCTTTCCTGCAGTGATAAAATTGTATTCATTGATCACCTCTACAATTATTTTACGGGCTAAATGACTGGTCACAGATAGTGCATTTAAAATATTAAATTTGATTTGAAACATTTTTTTTCTTTGAGACTTTTTTTTTGGCAAATTAGAACTTTGGTTACACTCACACTTTCACTGAATTTCCAAGTACTTTCCTATGATTAAAGAGGAGTAAATTTTAAAAAGTGTACTTGTTAACCGTTTAAAATAACAAATATCAACAGTATCTCAGACAAACATACAGACATTCAAATCATTTCCAGAATTTTAGCCAGAAACAGAACTAGTACAGAATAATTATTCCAATAATTAAGTAAACCTCAGACACATTCTCCAAGAGCGAATTCGTTCAAGTGACAAGCACATCTACACTAATTATAAATCAAACCTTTTTTTCATAGGTAATGTGCTGCAGAAATGGGATCTTTTGAGTCTGTAAATGAACACTGATTAGATGAAAGTGAGTCTGACACCTACATTTTAATAAAATAAGCGTTTCCAACTACGTTCAAAATGCGAGAAAAAAAATAAAACAAAATATTTGGCTTTAGAGCATTTTATTTGTACTCTAATTAACCCATTGGTCGATTAGACTATTGGTGATTATAATTAGTTCAAGCTAAAAGACAGCTACACGTTTTGTTACAAAAACTTGTGACTTAAAGATGCATGTGCTTGTTTGTGCCTACTTGTCCCTGCGTGGGCGCGCGTGAATGTCCGTGTAAAGTAAGGTGGTGTGATCAAAAGATGATTTATAACTTCCACGATTAGGACAAGACCAGCTTTTGTGGGCTGATGCTTTGGATGAAACTATCAGGAAAAGTTGATAATAGTACAAGGAAGAATTAATAAAGTTTTGATGTTGAAAAGGACCAATGTCTTAAGCAAGGAATTTTATGAAGGACTCTTCATAATTAGGACATAAGTACTAGGAGGAGGCTTAAACTCTCTGAGAGCCTTTCTACCTAATCAAAAGATATCACTACTATACTAAGTGACTGGGATTTTGATTCCATAGGGATTGGAGTGGAATAAAAAGTACAAGCGAATATCAGGGACAACGTTTAAAGACAACTAAAGTAAGGATTGTATTTGTTTGTTTTAGGAAAGATATTGAAAACGAATTTACTTTAAAAGATAGTAAGCAATAGACCAACTATTAAGCTTCATCATCCTTGACATAGTATGGCAACTTTTTCAAGAAAAATAGTAACATAGCAGATAGTCAAAAAGCGCTTCTCAATTTTAAAGTCCTCACTAAAAGCAGAAACTGTGTCGTTCATATGGTTGCCAATAAAGTTAATTTAATTCACTTTTTGGAGGGAAATCTCGGATAGAGAAGTGTTTGTAATAGCTACTTGATTTTCTTTTTAATTTTGACCTTATATCCGGTGGATTTTTTATTTACATAATATATTACAAGCACGTAGCTACTTTTTGAGTTGATATAGTTTTATATACGTTCACATAACTGGATGATTGGACTATGACATACACAGTAAAACTTTGCTCAGACATGGTAGTTTGCTCTGGTGTTACTCGCAAGTTTACCTTTTAAACAAGCCAGTTTTATAACACCAGATGGCGTAAGCCACACCCTAGAATCAGAACAAGTCTGATACGCATATCATTTTAAGTTTTAAGACTAAAAAGACATATTATTCCATGCCAATAAGAACGGTGTCAGTGGACCTGCTTGTATTACTGGTTCCAGCCAGAGATATAGAGGCTTATCCTGGCCCCTTTCTCAATTTTTATATCCGCCAGTGCGGTTTCAAAATCCTACATCGTAATATAATGGTTTGAATGGTAAAATGAATACTGATAATCATCTTTTATTTAACAAAACCATTCAACTACTGACATAACAGAATGTCACCTCAACGAGTCCATCTTGAATCAAGAGGTTCTAGTGGACGGCTACCTTATTGAAAGACTGGTCCGGCTGAAAAGAACTTTTGGAGAGGCTGGTTTCTTCATACGAAACGATTTAATTTACCAATAAAAGAAAAGACTTGAATATGTTGAAATTCAAGCCATTTGACTCGAGATAACGATACCAAAATCGAGCCTGTTACTCGTTTGTTTTATGTATAAGCCTCTTGATTCTTTTTGTTACATTGATAAACATTTCTCAAGCAAGTTTGAGAACACATTGACGATGCAACCAAAGAAATCTTATTGACAGGAGACTTGAACTGTAACTATTTTGACCCAAAAATCATAAAGAGATAGAGGTAAGGTCTTAAAAAGAAATTATCTGAAACATTTAATTTGACATTTTATTTGAATACTGGAAAACACAAGAACAACCTGAAGCTCCAAAGCAAACTCTTGTCGTAACAGGTTGAAATAAAACTCTTATAAACCAAAAGACATTTGGAAAAGTATAAAGAAAATTTTTTCCTCCAAAGTCAACATCTAATGACAAACTCTTAATTATGAAAACTGCAGGGGAAAAAACACTTTTGTTAATTTTTCTCGGAAATCGGTCCCAAGATCCAGGGGTTATTGTTAGCTTCATGCGACTGGATATGGAAAATGTATGCAAATAAACCATCAGGGAGCAACACGATTCAATTTTCCTATTCATTTGATTACAAAATGGTCAATCCTGTGTATGTCGAAAAACTACCAAAGTCTTTTATAACTTGGAAAACAAATAGATCTGATGACATACCAGTTTCTATGGTGAAAGACCCTTGTAAAGAAGTAACCAACCCCCAAGGCGTTCAACTCTGAGAGTCGTTCTTGCCTACTAAGCAAAAACCCTTACTATGATATTTCAGGAACTGAGCAGCAGTAGATAGCTCACTATCTCTTTAACAGACATCAATTTTATATTCTTAAAGATACACAGTCTGGCTCACAGCCAATGCGCTCTGACGTACCACAAGGGTTCATGTTGGGACGGATTCTTTTATTTATCCTGATAAACGATGCATACTTTAGTCCTGAAAAGTTCACTTTCTCAGTGTACACTGATGACACGGTCCTTCTGTTTACCAGTCCGAAATCAAAAGAAACTGAAAACACGCTTACAAATGAAAGTAAAATGCTGTTCACTTGGTTCCAAAACAACTTGGAACCTAACTTAAAACCTGGGAAAACTGGTTTCTCTTTATGTTGCTCTTTATGGTACTGTCACAAAACTAAACTCTTATGTGTTCAGCAGAGTGTCAATTCTAGGTCGTCCCATGAATAAGGAAATCAATTACAGTCTTTTGGCGCAAAGCTTTGCAGAGGCAGATAAATAATCAAAGGTCTTGAAAAGAGTACCTTAACGTCTCAAATTAGTACAAAGATTTACATTAACCATCACTTCAAAAGCAGAAGCCACTATAAATCACTCAATAAGTGAACTAATATTACTAGATTGTACTTCAATTTATCTTGGTCATTCCATCACAGGATAATACGTGTGGAGAATTAGGTCCACAAGATTATTGATGGTGTTATGAAAGAAACAATTTTGTCAAAACGTAAAGAGCCACCAGTCCAGACGGACTTTTTATCCCAAAATACAAAGTTGAAGCTGAAAGGGGAGCCTTTTCTGTCTAACAAGCTATTCCATTCAATGAACTCTGAGACAAGATAAGAACAGAAACATAACCCTGTAGATTTAAACACCTTTTTAAGAAATTCATATTTTAGCGCAAGGTTGACATTCGACTCTTTTATTATACATCTATATTTTTGTAATATTTTCATTTACCACTTATTAACTTTTTTAGCACGTCCTTTGTTGATATCAAAATTTGTTTAAGTTCTGGTAAAGCAAACCTATCAGAATGTGTGTAAATAATAATAATAATAATAATAATTCTGAAAAGCTCAAATTTACTCTTAAAATAATGGAACAAGTCACAACTAGATTTAAAATTTGACGTTGCTTTTGAATTTCTTCTTGTTACAAGCTTTTGGCAGTGACAGAGACTTGGAACAGAGTTTGGAAGATAAATAGATTGGTGGATTTTGCATTAATGATGTTGTATCTGTTTGTAACAGTAGATTAAAATCCTATGAAAAGGCAAAAATGAAAGGAGTTTTAGACTAACTAAACAGAAGGCAAGTGTTAAAGAATTAGGAAAGAAAATGTCAATGTAAGATTGAAATAGGAGGAAATACATGACAGTCTTTCTTTGACGATAAATATCACAGTATTTCTTGAAATTATTAGAGCTTGATCCCAGGCTTCGAGAAACCATGGAAAAAATGAGAGAGATTGGACTTCAAAATATGACCTTGGTAGAGCGGGATACCTTTAAACATAAAATCTACTAAAGGATATTTCAAGATAATTTCAAGATACTTCCAGACAGTTAGGTGTAATTGTAATCATCACAAATGTTCTTTTGAGGGCAAAAATGACATTAGAGTGACCCAATAACATGGCAGGAAGGTAGAAATATTGAGAGTTATAATGTAAAATTAAGTGATGTGAATGACCTTAAGTCAATTTTTCATTATAGGTGCTCACTTAACGGAACAATAGGTATTGTATTGACCTTCAGTATGCATGGCTTTAGAGAAGTCTTTACGGTGTCTTATTTTTTCAATGCTATTAGTTTGTGTGTGAAATAAAACAAAAAAAGTCATGGTAGTCTTCTATTTGCAAAGACGAGTTTTCTGTTTGAAAAGACAAGTCTTCTGTTTGCAAAGACAAGTCTTCTGTTTGCAAAGACAAGTCTTCTGTTTGCAAAGACGAGTTTTCTGTTTGAAAAGATAAATCTCCTGTTTGCAAAGACGAGTCTTCTGTTTGCAAAGACAAGTCTACTGATTGCAATACTTAAGAAAATGAGTATTTCAGGTCTTTCGAACTAGAATTTTGGGCAAATTAAAGAGCACGGTAGTAAAACCACTCAGATCACAAAAGAGAAACAAAATCACGTTTTGGTTGCTCGAAACTGATTTATACTAGATGATCAATAGTAATAAATAAAAACAGATTCCCTATTGACTTCATTCAGTGAATGTGTCAGAGGATAAAAAAAATTCAGGTCATAATTTTGAGTTGTAAACCAGAAGCACAGTATAAAGTTGATAATTACTTGTTTTCAGGAAGCTCTATAATATATCAAACAATCTCTACAAACACCACTACTGCAGAATTTTAGTTACTAAATTTATAAAATACTTTGGCAAGGGTGTTGGTGCTATCGACCTTGCAGCTGACCACTGGCGTCGCCTCGCTGCCCTATGTCCTCTCCAGGACAGGGGGATCTGAGGTCTAAGGTGAGGTAAGGTTGGTGTCTTTGCAAGGAACACTGTTTGTGAAAAGAGATCAATGAGAAATTTAAAAAATTATAAATCATTTTTGTAGTATTTTGATACAAGGGTCATCACCTTAAATTCGTTTTTTAAAAAACTATCATATGAAAAAATGTGGAAATTATTTTGCGACCTAACTAGTACATTAGAATATTAAACTGGAAAAAAGTCCATGTACAGGTGACTTTTTGAGTGAATGGTACAACGGAAAAGTGAAGAAACCCCTACGAAAGATCAGAGGCTACGCAAACCTCTCTTCTGACACATTAATGTGAGCCACGTTACAAATTTTGTTTGCTTAACTTCAAACTTTGACATCCATATTGACCTGAATGACGATTGACTTATTTCTAATAATATTCACTCTCCACTTATTCACTTATTAAATTTAATGTAAAATAACACAAATTTCGGAAAGGATTTTTGCATTTCACTAAAAAAATTGCAAGAATACTGAGGGAGATTGTAAGAGAAAATTGAAAGAGTACATGTGAAAAGCGTTGAGTGATTTTTTCTCTAGGATTGAATTTTTCTGTTTAGCTTTGTATGAGAATTACAGGAAGTCAGAGGTCATTTATTTTTTCTACGGAAACCCTCAAAAAGGATTTTAAGACTACTAGTGATAGAGCAATAGATTAAAAGATGTTTGTAGTGACATCCTCAAATGACTGATCTTGTACCTCAAATGACTGATCTTATATATATATATATATATATATATATATATATTAACTACAAATGACTTCTAGATGTAAAATAAACGATTCATGGTACAAAAGTCACAACCTTACTCAATACAAACTGTAAAACGTACTTAATAAAAACTAACTTGATGCGTCAAATGGCAGCAAAAAAACTTTGGATGAAAAAATTTTAATAGCGATATGAAACTCTTAGATGTATAACTTTCGTACTTATTTTGTGACATCGGCTTGCTTATGGTTGCCGTAAATTAATGTGATCCGTTGATTATAATCAACGGATCACATTATGAATAGATAATTATCTACTCATGATGTCACCAATACGCGTGGAATACGTACCCAAGGAGAGAGGAAACTTGTGAGACTTACGTTGCAGAAAGTGTTTCCCAAAACAAGGTCATTGTGATCCTTTATTATCCTAAGGTCACAATGAGCTAAACCTGGCCTTTAATAGGAAAAAGAAAGTCCCTTAAAACTCATTACTTGCTGACTTGTGACAATAAAGGGATTGTTATTTCATACTATCGGTGTATATTATGTAAGTATAATTTATAAAGAATGGACTTGTTTTATTATTAATTTGAGCTACCTGTAGACTGCAGCAAACATCAGCTTAAGATTTTCAGTTTTAATTGGTCACTTCTTTTTATTAGTTTTATTTTATCACAAGCTATACATATTTATTTCGTTAATTTTCATGATGATTTTGTAATATTTTTTGAGTTACAAGTGGTTTTTGTTTTATAATCATCTCATTCACACAAGCTGGTACTGGTAAAATTAGATTACTATTCTTTAGTTTTAACTGTCACACATCCATCCACATCGGACGCCCATCCTGGAATTGTAAAATTTGTATTAATTACATCAAATATCTGAAGCAGAACATTTTGTATTTGAAAAAATCTAGTTACCTTCGATTGAATTTTCTCATTCAAACCAGGCTTGTCAATCGTCATATGAAAAATAGCAAACGAAAAAAATATCTCAACATCTTTAACACCTAAGTGATTTAATTTCACGACATTTTTAAAAGATAACGCGAGTGAGATATTTAACGACACAAATGGAGAAAGAAAATTAATGTCTAGTAATGAAGGCAATATGAAAAAAAAGATGAAACGGCATGTGTGTTGAGGTAAAGTAATACAAAATTGCAGTAAAATTTTATCCAGTGTATAACAGAAATCAAGAGCAATTACAAAATAGAATAAAATATTTAAATTCACATGTAATACAATGTTAATATGCAGTGACAGAGTGACCAGGGTGCCAGACTGTGCAATGGCAAATAGCTCCCTAATATGGGGCCTCTATTTCAAAATGTCTTGTGCTCGCAGAAAATACCATAAGTTACATAACCTAAGAATCCAGACTTAAATTAAAGAACGATCCCTGTTTTATCACGCTACATACTCTATTAGCCCTGATTTGAACACTTTCTTACTTAGAGAGCGTAGATCTAAGAGGTATTTTCAGTACATTTGTGTTCTCTATTGTTGCAAAGGTTTCTGTTATTATTTCTGGGCAAATATCTTATACATGGTAAACAATTTGGGTCATTGGTAAATACTCTTCAGCTGTATTTCTGTACTTCCAAAAAGTATAAATACCGATAATCATACTATCTTTAGATAATAGCCTATGTTAAGCTAGTAGCATTGAGGTGACATTTTAGGGACAGCTGGAATGCTTTAACTGTATCTTGGTGGAACTAGATCTAAATTTAAAGAGGAAAAATAGGTTTAATCTGTATTCCTGTATTAAAGGTCGTTGTATTTCAGACCTAATGCAAAATTAATGCAGAAACCTTGTGCTACCTTGTACTTTGGCATTCTGCACAAGATAACTCAGCACCAAAAAAATCAAACTTGCGGACTATTTGGATTCTGACCTTCATGCTGTCAGAGAATAAAAAACAAAATGACTGGTTCTTTTAGTGCAGCAACCGATTTTGTTCAATAGAAAACTGAGTTTTATCCATATCGCCTTCAAATATTTGAAGGTACCATTCTTATATTTTTGATGGTGAGCTTGAAAAATTTCTTGAAGAATGCTTATCAATGAGGCTGCTCGGTTTGTTGTTTTATTTACATCTTTCTTGGTATTCTTATGTTCAGTCTATGGGTAAATCTGCTTCTAAAATTGTTGGTCGTTTTTATCACGCTAGAGAGGTTCTTACGCCATTTTGTTGCTCTGTAAATCTACATTCCATTCTTACATGAAGTACTGTTCTGGGTAGGTGCTTCCTGATCTAATCTTGATATCATGATAGTTTTCAGAGAATACACAGGTTCAAATTTTGCTGCTGCTAAACCTTTGTCTCGTCGAAAAAAATTTTCCGTCTTTTTTTTTAGTTTTTATCATGGGAAGTGTTCTAACAACTTTGTGTATGTTCATTCTTCCCAGTGTGAACTACTTTATATTAAGTTCTGATTTCACATGCTTCTGGCAATATAGAAAAGAAAAAGAATAAATCTGAAATCTGAAGAGGAACAAAATGTAAAAAGGTAGGAATAAGCCAAATGTTTTAGGTCTATTACCGATATCATAATACTTTATAATGCTGAAGCTAGGTTTAATACCAAAGTCAAGTTCTTCCAAAAATAATCAAGAAGCAAGAAACAATACTCATGGTGATGATGCAGTATCATGTGTGGCAAGAAAATAGAAAAGTTACTTTGTATATAAACAGATAAACCCAAGCTCTGTTTGTAGTTTGTCAGGGTTTATTGTTTCGTTGGCTGTATTTTCTTTAGTTGCAACATCTGAGAATCTTGCATCATCTAGTGACAAAAAAATCAGATATTCTATCATGTAAAAAGGATTTGGTCTCTGAAGCATATCCTGTAACAAACTACACAAGAACGTGAAGGATCTACAAGTAGAACATTTATTATCCATCACGAGTGAATCTTAAATCGTTTTTCGCTAACATCCAGTTCAGCCAGTTGATGATCTGACAATTGATACTCACTTTTATTAAGAAAAAAGCCTGATCGATTTAGTCCAAAATGCCTGGTATGTAACACAGGAAATTGATATTTACATTATTAATACTGTTTAGCTTTTGAGTATTCAAATACTAGTATTCTATCCACCTTTTATATTGCTTTAGTGATTACAGGCGTATTAGCCAGATCATGGCTTAAGAATCGACAACAACGCATACTTCAAACGCTCAGCAATCTATTACTGTGATTAATGATAGTACTTTGGATAATTGGGCGAGGATGCACCATTAATCATATCAAAAGAAGAGGTACTGAAGCAAGGAAGTGTTATCCCCATCGTAACGATATTGAACAAACAAACAATACCTTTTCGGGGCCACAGAAATAAATCGTTCACGTATCAGTCTAGACAAAGTGGTTCTGTATTATGAGAATTTTTAGCTACAGTTAAGTTGATATGACATTATTATGCCAGTTTTCGCTTTTGCAGTGAAGAAAAAGTCTGAACAAAGAACCAAACGATTGAAAAATTTAAGAAAGGCTCGAAGTGGGGGCCGTGGTAGGATTGTTGCATACGTGACTAGAACAACTATTTAACATAGTTATTGAAATTATGAAGAATATGATACACCAAAGAAACAGTCATAAAGTTTCTCAACCAAAGTTTATTCTATTCCGGTTAATCAAAATAAGACAAATTACCCTTCGTTCAGTTTAGAATTACTATTTAGTATGTGGTTAAATCCACCATCTTTGAGAGACTACGTTTAGTTATGGGAAGTAAGAATAATATAGGACAAGGAGTTTTTATCAATGAAACGTAACATTACAGCATCTCAATATTAACCTTCCTCCTCCAAAAGTGTTTATCTTGTAGCAGAGATGATGTTGCAAGCTAACTTGGGCAGTATATTGGTAAGCAAAGTCAACTTGCTGCTGTTACAAATCAACTTTTTCATATATAGTGTTATGTAAATATTATTTGATTAATTAAATATAATGTTATGTAAATATTATTTGATTAATTAAATATTATGTTATGTAAATATCGTGACAAATGAAACAGAAAATAAAGTTAATTACCTGCAGAATTTTCTTTCAGCAAGATTTCTAAAAGCACTAAAAATAGGATGGCTGTATTTAAAAGAACCTTATTGAAAAGAACTAAGACAAGAAAAAAAACGAAACAATTAAAGCTAATTAGTAAGATCAGGTAGCTAGAAAAATCCAATGTGGTAACAACTTGATTGGGACGTTTAGTGCCCCCCCACTTGTACTCTTTATAACCTATTGACATGCTTATCAATAATACAGACCCATATAAGTTTTGTACAAAAAATAAAACATAAAGCAAACATTTATTTTACTCTACAGTCTTCTAAAGTTTTAAACCACATTGTTTCCATGTACGTACTTGCATACATTTGAAACTATAGCCCTGTTGTCAACAAGCAAATGGTTTAAATATATTTACAAGATGAAGTTTTTATGGATTTAGCAACAACAAGGCTGAATGAACAGAAATGAATGTTTGATAGCCTTTACAATAAAGCTTCAGAAATGGTAACCACAGGCAATAAGAGTTCACAACAAATATGGATGAATACAAAATTTTGGAAACAGCGTTAAGTGTTGAGACAGAGGACGCAGAAAAGAACGACAGATGGCTTTTTAATGACAGGAAATTCCGTAGACTTCTGGTTAATCGCATTGTGAAGCCAATAGAATCAAATATTGTACAGCACAAACAATTGTCTGAAAATTTTTTTCTTGTATGAACCAAGTTTAAACTCTTATCTTTGACAGTACCGAGTTTACATTAATACATTCAAAATGATGGACAGTTTGGACTTTATTTAAACATTCAGTTACAACATCGTTTACATACAGTATTTTTGTGCACTTCAGGAAATATTGTTCATATAAGTAAAAAATGAAAAATGAGATAGGTGAAATTAGTCCTTTTTTCTTTTGAACTAGTAACATGTGGTTGAATCATATTCAAACTTATTACCCCAGCATGTAGCAAAATAATAACCTCCATCTTCTCCACAGGAAATAGCTACAGTAACAAAAGTCTTCGCTTCCAAATGCTAGAGAAAAGATAAACTAACTAAAAACAGATTCGAGTATTTCATATGGAAACAAAAGGAGACTTTTTTTCCCTAGAAGCTAGTTTGTCTTTGTGATTATTTTCTTATAAATACTGCAATTACCTAAACTAAGTATGAAGAAACTTGTCATCGATTCCAGGATATCTTGTCTTAGTCTTTTCTATAGGTATCATTATAGGAAGTCATCTAATGAGCTTTCCTCGCTAGTACAAGCTCAGTTTTTTGCATCCCTTGTGACACCTTTCTTTTGCTGTCTTCATCGATGTTCAGTTGTTGCTTCTCGGTGCAGTAAATCTCTCTATAGATGTATTTTTATCCACGGACAGCTACGCTTCTGAGGTCTTTGGCTGCTGAGTGCTTTACTTTATTTTCTGTTTTGAATGGTATTAAATGTAAGGTCAATTTATCTTTTGCCTTAGCCTATTTTGTCTTTTTTCTTTTCTTTTCACAGTTTTGTACCCTTGGTAACTCCATGCATCATAAAAAGTATTGCTGTGATTTTGAGTTGAGCATTTGTATCATTGAACACAACAGAGAAAACATTATTTTGGAGAAAATGCATTGCCTAACAGATAGCAAGCTCCTGTGAATATTCTTCTTTTTGTACAGCTAGTTATACCAAAATGGAATAAGAGTGACAAATATGACCTGCAACATTATATTACTAAAATACTGACTGTGGGTGTGGCTACTGAAGGAAAAATAATTACAAAGGCAGGATGCGTCTTGGACCATGGTTTCAATATTACAACCAACAAGGGTCAAATGGACGACATTTTCAAATGCACTTACAAAAAACAAAATATGCTTCAGAGATTTTTTGGTGAAATGTCTAATGCAATGATGACTTTCTTGATGCCGACCAATACAGTTAAGGACATAAAATTAATATTTTTCACCAAATATTCTCTCAATAAAGAATTTAATTGACTTAAAACATTTTTCGACTGCTTAGCCTTATTCTGAAAAATTTACATACTGAATTTTCACTCTGTTTTACTCAGAAATACAAATTTTGATAAACCGAGAGGCTCGAGAGCTTTTCTCGAAAAATATTATTTATTTCTTGTTATCGCCAAAATTAAACGTCTCGGGTAGACTGAACAGTATTTTTCTTAATGTATATTATTAAGAAGTCTTTTCCGCTAAACACTGATTGTGGGTTTAAACCTACTTACAGATTGCATTTATTTAACACCAATGGTTTTGGACTCATTTTAGCGGCAGTCTTTCGCTAAATATCATTACAAACTATTTTCTAAAATGGAAGAGAATATGGAAAGAGAAGGTAGAAGACCAGCAGGACGAGCACTGAAATGGTGGATGGAGAATATGCTTGTAGATATAGGACTTGTAAGACTGACGCCCGAGGAAGCAGACGATCGTGCGGTATAGACGAAACAGATACAAAAGCTGCGACCTAGCAACAAAGCTAAAAATGGAGCAAGATGGTGATGTCGATGCTGATGATCATTACCATAACAATAATAGTAAAGATATATTTTTCATCAGAAGACAGATTCACGATTACATTACACAACACACTAGTCAAGCCAATTCTTCTGTTGGATAAGAGGCATGAAAATAAATGTCAAGGACAGGAAAAGGACTAAACATATTTCAATTCAACTATCTAACCATATAAAATTACAAAAATTGACGGAAAAAAGTGTAAGAAGGTCTGCATCAAGATCAAGGAAAGAGGATAAAGATGGATAAGGCTAATGTTAAAGATGCATGAGTGGTACCAGCGTACTACATTAGAGAACGTTCTGCGGCAGCTGGAAGCGAGGACGACGGATGCGTACCTGGTGTTGAATTGTTAAGAGGGAAAGAGCAGGAGCAAATTACTGGTCTTGGGGGTCAGGCAAAGATATGTACTCTCGTTAGATTTTTTGGAAGAAATATATTCAAACTTTTTGCGGAACTGATTATGAAGAGACGAATAGTCAAGGCAAGGGAAAGTAAAGTTGAAATAACTACATGACATTTTGATAAATTTTATTCCAAATTGATAAAAGGAAATAAGGAAAGTTAATATTCTAAATTGGTTGATGTAAAAATATTAATGCAGGCTGTCCTGGCATATTTGGAAATTGATCTTCTCACACGAATATTCTAGTGCACATTTCTTGCCTTTTATTACAATACATAAGAACACACATTTAATTAACTATATTAAATAGCTAGAGGGTTTCTTCCTGTTCTTAGACTATTATCGTTTTCATTATTTATGTGGCTACTGGTTACAAAAACCAGTATGTCATTATTTGAAAATCTATTAATACGATTTTTGGAGGATGTAAAATATTCTAAGCCTTTTCGAAACCAATTAGATTGCACATCAAGAGAACATTAACAGCTAATCAAATTCCTGTCGCTAATTTGTGATTGAGTGTTTCTAATTTTTGTATCGACATTGTTGCACGATTTCTGTTATAATTTTTTCTCTTCAAAGCGCTTGGAAATTATTTTGTAAACAACTGTCTTGCAAACAATTCTATTATTAAACACTTGCAAATATAGTCATATAAAATCTATTTGCAAAGTTTAACTCTGTAGTCAAACAGAACCCAATTGCTTTGAACTGTTGCTATGAGAACAGTATTTGGCATTAGTCAGTAAAAATCCTTTAACGAAATTTAGTAAGCATATACTGAACCATCCAGAAAATATTCGGTAAAAAATTCTAGAAATTCAAAATATTGTTTTTTGAAGTTTGCTTATTAACGATATTCCTTAATTGTATTTTAGTTTCATTTTCTGAAAGTCAAATGACAATGCATGGTAGTTACCTGCACTCCTTTTTTTTTTCATTAAAAACCTGTTTTCAGATTTGTGTGACATGATATTATAAAGAGTTCTCAAATTGTTGTAATATGAGAATACTAGAGCTTTACCATAAATTAATGAAGAAATAAGCAAGGACCTCCTTCGACGAATCACAGTGGCTTAGCGTAAAAACGTAGTATTTACACAAGTTTTTTTGTAGGAATGAATGAAAAGTAGAAGGTAAACCTGAGAAAGAAAAATAATAAGGAAGCAGACAACTGGTATCATATACTGAACAAGTCTTCAAACTGAGGGATGAGTCAAGAAAGGAAATCGGATTACATAAAACAACATATAACAGGCAACAAGGAAATTCAGTAGGTTAATATATTGATTTAAAGTACGTAACTCTCAGCAGCAAGTTGTGCCATAGAAAATTACTGCTAAGAAAAAAAAAATTGAGAGCCAAGTCATAGTAAAATTTTTGCATTTGAATGATGATTGATTTAGTCACTCAACTTGAAAAAGAAATCAGGTTTTTATACAACTCCTTAAGTATCACAATTTTTATAGGACATGAAAACTTGTTATTAGTAGTATTACGGAAATTTAACTAATTTAAAAGGGCTATTTAATGTGACTAAATCTCTCTACCAGAAGGCATCATATTTCCATTTTCAAAACTTATATTCTTTCAATTTTGTTCTATTTCATAAAGTTCACTTGAGTTGCAGTATATCATCTATTAAAATGAATGAAACCAGATTGAGCGGACGACTGAAAAAATGGAAGTTGGGGATTGGGGCGTTGGATCATTTTGGGGGGTTTTTGGATAAGATACTTTCTTACTAGCATAGTAGGAAAAGCCTTTAAGAAATGCATTTTAGAACATTTATTTTTTAGAGTTTACTATGAGTCTTAATACTAAATTGATTAAAAACCATACTCTCACGACGGAGAAAAGACATGTTAAAATCACTGAGCATTGTTTAATGTACTCTGGAACATTTTTTCGAGAAATTTAAGGAAAAAAACAAAAATTGATTATTTTATTTTCCCGTTTTATATCCTATTTTAGAGAAGAAATTTAAAGGCATGGATCCAATCGGGACTTTAAAAGAGTCTCCGCAAGAAAATGCCTACTATAAAGTGTTCGCTATAAAATGTTCGCTAACAGATGTCCTTTTTATAAGTTTTCTTCTAAGGATTATGATAGTAATGAGGAGCCGTGGCTTAATGGTTAGTGCACTGCACAGTAACCAAGAGTTCCGGGTTCGATTCCCCGAGCTGTCGAGGAGAATTTGGAACTTTGCAAAGAACAAAAAGCAATTAATTGGCGTCAGGTAGGGCATCCGGCCAAGAAATTCCTCACTGCCAAATCAAAGTCCCTCTGAAGGGCACCGTCTGAGCCCCAATTGCTAGGGGAATATGACGTTAAAACTGAAAAAAAAAAGAAAAAAAAGTTATGATAGTACAGTATATTTCGGATAATCGCAATTCGGATAAACGCAATTTTCGGTTAATTGCAATCTTACCTGTGAAACAGATTTTTCACTATAAATATAACCTGATAATCGCAATTTTTTGCAAGTGTGATTTCGGAAACTTCGGTTAATCGCAATGCCTTGCTGGCGAACTCGGGTCAAAATTTCAGGTAAATATTGTGCAAAAGCCACAAATCCTTTGGAATTTCAAAGTCCTGAGCGCTAATATCTTCCTAGGCGGAGGACATTGTTCACCAGAACTTAGCAAAGTCCAGAAAGCAAACTGTGCTCACATCCTTTTTCAAGTCGAATTAAACTATA
>RDPX01000063.1:2958020-3037947 GCA_003991215.1 Morbakka virulenta | reverse complement strand
AACCTGATAATCGCAATTTTTTGCAAGTGTGATTTCGGAAACTTCGGTTAATCGCAATGCCTTGCTGGCGAACTCGGGTCAAAATTTCAGGTAAATATTGTGCAAAAGCCACAAATCCTTTGGAATTTCAAAGTCCTGAGCGCTAATATCTTCCTAGGCGGAGGACATTGTTCACCAGAACTTAGCAAAGTCCAGAAAGCAAACTGTGCTCACATCCTTTTTCAAGTCGAATTAAACTATAATACATGTAGTACATTGCAAAAAAAACCCCCAAAAGACTAAAAACGATTAAAGGACAAAAAACAAATGCTTTTTGATGAGGACATAGTGCAATTAGCATTATGACGGTCCCCAGCCCGTTCAAAATCAGAGGGGAGAGCATTTTCGGTTAAACGCAATTTCGGTTAATTGAAATTTTTTCCGTGCAACCGAGGCATTGCGATTATCCGAAATATACTGTAATCTTTTCGACTATTAACCTGATAGTAATCTTTTATTTCTCTCTGTACCTTGGTGAGTAAATGTGGGAAACCTTGTTTCATTACAGCAGATACCTTTTCTGCTTGACGGTTAGGTTTTCAGAAGACTGAAATCAAAACATTGGTAACGGAATACAGAAATCTCAGTCTGAGATGCACCATAGTACCTGAAAAAACTGCTTTACTCGGGGTGCTACAAAAATTTTAACCCCGTAAAATAAATTAGTAAATTACCATGCTGGTGATGTAACTGTTCTCTCTTCGAATGAATTAACTAGTAGTTATGTAAATGGTCTTGTTAGTGTTTGTATATTTTAGTGCATTGCTGATTTCTCAGAATACCTGTCGTATATATTTCGTATTTTTCCTGCTACTGCTATTCCATATGTTTAGAAGCAAGTAGCATTTATCTCTGCAGTCGCTGTATACCTTCAAGAGTGACAGCTCTGGTGAAGGTGAAACAGCTTAATAATCAGTGTCATCTATTAAATTCCTAAACTTGGTTGATCCAAAACATGAAATTTCTCTTAATTTAACCTGGAGAAAGCCTTAACCAAACAGATATCCTAGAGTTTTAACATTGACTTGTTAAGCTTTGGTTTCAATTAATATGTTCAGGATGATATTAGGATTTCAACAATTATTTGCTCAAATCACTTATTTGTTTAGTCTTCTTTGCATCCTGTGGTGCATAAAGTCTTCATCAGAGCACGCAACATTGGTCTGTCTGCAGCACATCTTCCAAGGTAAAAACCTGTCCATCCCTGCTCCTTTGTATCCTTTTAAACATTAATTCTCCATGTATTTTTGAGTGGACTATGTTCCTTCTACCATCTGGGCCCCGCTGAAGAGCGACCCTTGACCCTATTCAGGGGATCCACCGTCTAGCTGCAGCTCCTTGTTGTGTTTATCTGTCATTATTATCTGTCTAGTCTCCTGGCGTGCTTTTTTTCCGTTACCATGAATTAAAACCTGATTTCTGGTGTTGGTTTTTGTGACGAGATGGAGTTGTCGTCCCCATGTTCAACATCCTTTACCCGGGGTTGGGACCAGGAGGAGACTCATAACAGGCTCCAGGAGGAGTTGCTAAAATCTTTAAACAAATAAAAATCAAACCGTAGAAGTAAGCTTTTGAAGCTAGTTATACTTTGGTACTTTTTCTTTATCCCAATTTTATTATAAAAACATCCTACTTAATTTTTTTAAATAAAGTGGATTATTAATCAATCAGTTTTTGTCCCACAAGTTGTTTTGTAAGACTCGAATGTAACTTTTTACTTGGGTTAGGTCGTTAGTGCTTATCGTATTTCTAATGTTTTTAAAATTTTGGCCATACCTCTTTCACGTGCATTTCTACTTAAGTAAAAAAGTTATACTTGAAGTGAAAAACATATAGAAGATCATCATCGCTAAAATGCAGCGCTCAATGTAGGACACTAACGCGATGAATACCTAAAATGACATTACCTAGACTGGAATAAAAATGCACCCCCTGCTAAACTCTTCAGTTAAGATTTAAAAGGAATTTATGTCTTACAAGCTTGGTTTTTGTACGCAATGTTATTATTGAGGAAGTTTCACTCCAAAGTCATAACGTATACAACTGAGAAGGGCAGTCAAGTATGATTTAACTAAATTGCTGCACTCATCACAGTTTGGTAACAGTTGGTTCAGTTTACCATCACAAGATCAGTCTTGATATTGTTATATTGATTAATATTTTTTATTGGAAAACTACCGAAATTCTTTGATTTTGGGACACTTTTCCATTTTTTTTCAAGAAGGCAAAATGAAAACAGAAGCACGCATTGATTAGCAAATGTCCTAGTTGTTGTGTCCTTGGCAATCAGATAGATGAAGAAGAAGTTGACTATTGGATATACGAAACAACTTAAGGTATTTGCTTTTGGGTAAACAATTGCTTACTTGGAACCCCTACTTATGTCAAAATAAGACCACGAGCACTTATTCATGATTTGTTATCAAAAATATATTTAGACGCCAGGCATTTTGGGCAATAACAGCTGAAAATCTTTGTACAGGACGTCATTATCAAGAGTTTCTAGCACTCAGATCCCATTTTTCCTTTGTGAAAAATCTTCGTCATTCTAATTTTTCTCATCACTTTGTAAGTGGAAATTTAATGATATTGTTAATAATAATATTGGTCGCAATACTGATGATTATCTGCCTTTGCTTCGACAAGACTCGGCAATTCATCTTTAGGGTCCAGCTCTCTATGATCGATAGGGTCTTCCAGCAGGTAGAGTACAATAACTTGAATGTAAATAGGTCTTTTATGTTCCTTAGACTTTCGGGCTACTTTTTACCTATTTTTCTTTCATCGATCTACCCCTACCAATGTTTTCTCAGTTACTAAGGCAACATCAGAGTCTATTGATAAGGTTCTGAAGAAGCATCTCACTGTAATAGGACTGGTAGACTGCATCGTTTTTTACAAGATTTCCTGATTCAGATGTAGGCGAAACTTTTCTTTCAAATCTTCTCATTTTTACTTCTGTCTCTGAGCATTTTGCTGTTTATCCTTATTTCATTTTTGGTTTTCTGATCATATTAATGCGACTTTAGAGATTAAAAATATTTTTTATTTCGTTGGACTGACTGGGATGGATTTTGTTCATCCCCTGGTGTTATTCCGTGACATTAAGTATAAGTTGGAATTCGTGATGCTGGAACTAAATTTACAAAGAGAGTTTAGATTATTATTATACCTGCTTGTGGTTACCAAGTCAAACTCCATTCTCTTTCATAGTTTAATGTTTATTGTTCTTCTACCATTCTTCATTGCAACTATTTCTGTATTTAGTTTCGATGTGATGAAACTGATGAATCTTGGGTTTCTTTCAGACTGGCTTGCCATGCTTATAAAAGGGTGATTTCTGATGGTAAATCTGACTACCCTGAGAGACTTTGCAAATTTATTTCTTCCAGGAAAGTTGTTGCATTGTGGAAAGTCGGGGATACCTTCATCATTAAATGATGGTTGTTTTTTGTTTGTTTTCCAGAGAAATGGCTGGTCTTTTCCTTAAATGGTTTCCTCTAATTCGTCGTTGATGAGACAATGCTTCTTTGTCGGATTTACCTCTCCAAATATCCAAGCTAGCCTTTTTATTATCCACCGTTTTTAATCTTTGTCTATACAAATCCTATTTTTCACCTTTCTTAAAAGTTTTTTATGCTTGTCTTCAAGAATGTTAGTGATCCATTTGATCCTGGCAAATTTCGGCCTATAAATATTCTTTCTGATATTAGAAAGGCCTTTGAACGGCTTATCAACAATGTACTGGAGGAATTACTGCAGATCTCATCTTTTTATTGATATCACTGGGGAACAAAGATCTTAAGTAATGAGATATTTACACATTTGTTGACTAAATCTGATGTGCTGATTCCAAATATGGGCCTTACTTTTTGCTCTACACGTCCAGATTTTGCTGTACAACATACCACCAGACAGGAAAAATGTGATTTTTCATGAAAATTCAGCTACAAAAGTTTTCAAAACAATATAGCGCTTAGTGTGCAAAAACAGAATTACAGCAAAACAAACGCTCATAAAACACAGTACAGACAAGACGAATTGAAATAAACCAAACTAATTAAGAGATTAATTATGAAAAATTGAGAAAAAAAACTAGTCATTAACTTGTTCAAATCAACGTCAGTGTCTTGGCACGAAAATGTAGTATACATTACACTTTATGCTGGTAAGAAATGTCGCTTATAGCTCTTTCGGGAGTGTTTTTTCTGAGGCAGGTCCCTTTTGATGCTCCAACAGTAATCTGCTAGCATGTGCGAGTCCTATCGTCCTTGATATCTCTTCTCAATATCACGAAGATCTTGGTGAAATCTCTCTCCTTGCTCATCGCTCACATCACCCAGATTTTCTGGAAACTGATCAAGATGACTAAATAGGAAGTGTAGCTTTATACTCATATTACATCCCTGCTTCTCGAAGGATTTAAGCACTCTTGAAACAATGTTCTTGTAGTCTTCATCCCTTTCATTTCCTTAGAATTTCGACACAACATCCTTGAATGCAATTCAGGCTTCTTTCTCTGTGGCATTCATTTTTCCTATCATACTTTCATCGCGAATCAACTGGCAAATTTGAGGTCCATTAAATATTTCTGCTCGAACCTTTTTGTAGCTTACTGCTGGAAGTACTTCTCTTATGTGATTGAAGCAGGGGCTATCCTTGTCGAGAGACAAATTGCTTCATGATTCCTAGCTTAATGTGTAATGGTGGGAAAGTTATCTTTTCTCTGGATACGATGGGCTTGTTCACAACATTTGTATCACCACTCGTCAACGTTTTGCGCCCTGGCCAGCCTTTCTTTGACCAATGTTTTTTTCGATCTCTGCTGTCCCACATCCAAAGAAAACAGGGGTATTTGGTTAATCCCTTTTGCTGGCTGAGAAGTAGGTTTACCATTTTTAGGTCAACGCATATGATCCATTCATGAAGTTGATAGTTGAGAAGCTCCATTACTGTCTTCATACTCTCATACGTCTCTTTAAGCAGGATTGAGTGACCAAGAGGAACAGCTCCATACTTGTTTGTCTTATGAAGTAGAACACATTTTAGACTATGTTTTGAACTGTCAATAAACAATCGCCAGTCACTTGTATTATACTCTTCGAGACCAAGGTGAATTAANTTTGCTGGCTGAGAAGTAGGTTTACCATTTTTAGGTCAACGCATATGATCCATTCATGAAGTTGATAGTTGAGAAGCTCCATTACTGTCTTCATACTCTCATACGTCTCTTTAAGCAGGATTGAGTGACCAAGAGGAACAGCTCCATACTTGTTTGTCTTATGAAGTAGAACACATTTTAGACTATGTTTTGAACTGTCAATAAACAATCGCCAGTCACTTGTATTATACTCTTCGAGACCAAGGTGAATTAATAGACCTTGTACGTCATTGGAAAAAACAAATCCTCGCTCTGAACTGAAATACTTGAGAAACTCTGCTTCTCTCGTGCGAAAATGTGAAATGCGAACCTCATTGCGAAGTAGATGCCTCTCTCCGAGCCTAGAAGCTAATAACTCAGATGCCTTTTTAGAGAGATTCAAGTCTCTTGCAAGATCATTAACATCTGCTTGACCAAATTGCTTTGGGCTGCAATCGAATACTACCTCTGAGCTTCCTGAATCTGTGTTACTTGTTGGTTGAGATTCAACTTCTGACTAAAACTCTCTAAAAAGAGGGATCGGTAGATCGTCTGAATGTGGCACTGGACGGATTGCAGATTCAAGGCTTGGATAAATAATTTTGTGTTTACTCTTTTTGCCGTAACCAACCACTTGTTTTTACTGTGCAAAAGTAGCAATCGGAACTGTGATCCTTCAGCTCTCTCCAAATCATTGGAATTGCAAATAGCATGTTTACTTTTTTTTCCTTTGCTTCATTGCCTAAGCTTTTCATAACAAGTCCTGCAAATCTTGTGTGGAGCCCCTGACTGGTCTTGGTCGCCTAATCTTAGTTCAAAGTAAGCAAAATATGCTTGTTTAACATCGCTGTTGATATCTAATCGACGCTGAAGGAATGTGTAGCTTCCACACACATAACAGAACGAGTCTGGATCGTTTAGGCACTTGCGTCTGTGAGCAGCAGCCGTGTGTAGACTGAAAGGTTACTACTCTTGTATACTTTTTAATTTCTTTATAAGTATATTTTGCTGTTCATAAAACTTTGTACGGAATAATCATACACGTAAACAGTTTTATTGTTCAGTATTGTATAGCTTAGTAGATGATTAGTAAAAGAATTCGCTACCATTATACAAGGAATCATACAAAAGTTAAGCTAAGCGTATTCTTACCTTGAGAAACTGGCAACTGAATATCAAAGGTTTGGGTTGTGTATGGTGCTCTTATGGATAACAAACTGATTCAGACCATAAAGATTATTGTCATTAAATGGTTTCTATAACATCATAATATTAATGAGCTATTCAAGAAATGGCCTTTGTTTCCTTATCTTATTGTTACAATTTTTGCATATTGTTTGCACAGGTGCTTGGCTTCTGATATCGCTTCCAGCTGGTCTAGACACACTATACATCACTTTGTTTGTTCAAGAAAACTGGGTCCCTGCTATCCTTTGAATGTTTTGTTTTTATTATATTCGAATGCAATCACAAAATATGCCAATCAAAGCCGATAATTCATGAATGCAGACACTGATGAGTAAATGTGAAAAATACGAAAATCTTGTATTTTGGCCAATATTCATAGAAAAAGATCTGGACGTAAAGGAAGAAAATGATGGTCATTTTCGAACTCAGCACACCAGATTTAGTAGAAATCAATCAAGAAACTTCATTACTTTTGAAAAAAATTGAAAATTGTTCCCCAGTGTATTCAGTACAGACTTAGAGGATCTCGCTTTACTGGCAACCTTTTGACAGCAATTACAGAACGCATCTCAAAGTTTATAAAAGGTTCAGCGGAGAACGCGCTACAGCTTTGGATAGCTCGAAGGGATTTGATAAGATGTGGCATACAATTATGTGGCATAATTGTTAGAGTATTCGTTATTCAGTCATTTTGCCTGTTTTACTGGATGCAATTATGCGTGTGAAGTACTCGAATTATGCTGGCATTTCTCAAGGCTTTATTCTTTATCGATCTTTCTTTCCATTTTGCTTAAATGATCTTCTTGGTAACGTGCTTTAGTTCATCAAGAGTATTCATTATTCAGTCATTTTGCCTGTTTTACTGGATGCAATTATGCGTGTGAAGTACTCGAATTATGCTGGCATTTCTCAAGGCTTTATTCTTTATCGATCTTTCTTTCCATTTTGCTTTAATGATCTTCTTGGTAACTTGCTTTAGTTCATCAACATCTGTGCTGTTGGCCCTGAATTGTACTATGGCATTGACCACAAGAGAATTCAGCAAGAACAAAGTGTACTCGTGGAAGTTTTGTACTCGGATCTTTAGGTTGTTAGAGAAAGGGATTTAAAGTGGGTGTTTTTTTCAATGAGCACCAACGAAATTGATGTCTTTCTATATATGGGTATTCTGTGATCGAGGAAGTGAAAGCAAAGGAAATCCTTGAAAACCTATTCTTAAAAGGACTTTAAAGACTCAAAAATATTAAAAGGCATTAACAATCATTAAAATCCTTTTAATAAACCAGATAATACCAATTTTGAATGAATAAAGCTTAAGCCATGAGTATATTATTGAATAAGGACGATGATTTTGATTTTTAAAACTCGGTTTTTTACATTTATACTAAAGGGTTTCTGTTGTTTATGAATTTAAAACAATGTTTATGGTGCTATAGCTTAGTCCAGATAGTTGATTAACCACGACTTCTCTGGCATTTTTGTTTAGAAATATGCACCCAGGAAGCTAAATCGAGCATTAATGGTATTTTAAAACCGGCACTTAGTTTGGGTGATTGAATACAAAAAGAAGGCATGGGAAATGGTGCACCAGAGCGAAAAAAAATTGAAAAGGATAAAGTAAATAAAATTCCTTTAGTTTTAGGTTCATTCAGTGTAGTAATATGTGTGTGTCTTCAGTGTAACACAATATGTTGGTATGCTTTTTTAGTAGCTTGGTTGAAATGCTTTTAAGTAACTGGTGCAATATGAGCTTACTGTCCAACATTTTGTGAACAGATTAATTCAAAAGATAGGATATAGCTAGATTATCACCGTGTAATACATGTCTCTTTTATCAATAACTCTTTCATAAGGTTGTCAGTATAGCTTTAGATGTCAAAATATTTCCAAAACATATTTTAATAATAAAAATATTATAGTACGGGTATCTGTACTAGGAGAACGTTTCTCTAATCACAGTCAACTTCCACCCTTCTTATTTCATGCAATATATCTCTGAGCGTAATAAGTACACCACAAGCGTTCCAAAAACACACCAAAGACTTCAACCAGTTTTACATTTCAATTACGAACCAAGGACTTCAAACAGCTGTACATTTCAAGTATGAACCAAAGGCTTTATCCACATATACATTTCAAGTATTTACCTTTAATCAACATCAACCCAGCTGAGCCAGATATAATACTGACTATCGTGTACATTGCATAATCAGTTGGTCAGTTACTTAAGTTACAGGTACAAAGCTTTTATTTGTGTTTATCTTTAGGAATACTTATCTCGATTAAAAACCTCAGCTATAAACAATGAAAACTGTATCATACAGTTAATATACTCATACAATACTGATTAGCAGTTATTTAAATAAGCAAATACCTCTGCGGCTACTAGAATTTTGGCCAAATTTCAGTCCAAGTTGGAGGGACACGTACATAGTAATATTATAGATTGGCAGCATTGACACGGTGGCAGCAGGGCGTCCAAGAAGGCAACCTCCACGTGGTGACGCCTGGATGCTGATTAGCTAGGTTATCCTAACTGGTTGGTAACGAATAGCCTTCATTTCAAACTGTTCTTCCGTATCATGGAAGAAATCGATCTCGTCGTTCATGTGATTTCGAATCTGGTTCGTCGTTGATTTGGAGAATTTTTGCCTCCAGCAGCTTACACACACGCACAAGGTGGCAGCAAGCACTGGGTTACCCAAAGTGCTTAAGTGTGTCTTCGGAAAGGTTACCAAAATAATGTTAGCGGAAGAAATTCCTCCATTATTTAGACACTACGTATCTGTTTCCTTAGTATGCCTTTACCAATATACCTAATCAAAATTTTATGCAATTTTGATGAGCTAATGAAAGCGGTAAATGTGGTTTCATTGAAGTCCCACTATTTTTTTATGAGTGAACATGTTAATCAGGGTAATTACCACGAAATTTCTGGAAATTAAAAGAGAGGCTAAGTTGCTTCTGCTTTCCCTATATAGTTACGAGGATCATGTCATGTTTCCAGCAGCTGTCATTTACATTCCCCAAAACAAAGACTTTAGTGTCTAGTAAAAATAACCCCACTACAAAAGACCTTTCTCGTTACATTTATTGATATAGGACATGGTTGTTGGATAAAAAATTTTGCTAACGTCTGTTTGGTCAAAAAGGAAAAGCACGGTCAATGTTATGCGTTACATTGATGGATCATCAGAAATATCTGTCTTACTTTGAGAGAAAAAGTAATTAATTCATGTTTTGCAATTTTAGTGTATTTGAGAAGAATCTCTTCTGATTAGAAGTTTTAGAGAAAAGAATAAAAATATAGAAAAATAGAAAATAGAAACAAAGAAAAATAGAAAAATAGAAAAAATAGAAAAATTTAGAAGTTCCAGAGAAAAGAATAAAAATATAGAAAAATAGAAAATAGAAACAAAGAAAAATAGAAAAATAGAAAAAATAGAAAAATAGATAGAAAAAAAAATCTCTTTTGGTAAATGAATCAATACTGATAATTTTCATACATCTATACATGCAGACACTGACTATTATTTCAAACCCACTAATAGCAAGTAAAACCCTGGAAAAATCGGAAAAAGTTAATTAACATATACAAAAAAGAAGCCAATTTATGTGATCGATCGAAATGTAGCACTGAATGGTGAATATGCCCACTAAATCTGTAGTACCAGATTACATCACTAATATGTTTGATTACACTTGTCTGTATACTTCTTTATTGCCTTTATGGTATAGGTTCGAAATACAAATACGTAATAATGATTGCGATTTTTATGGATATCCATCACATCAGGTTTTCAAATTATAGTGAAATATTATTTCTTTCTTTTTTTTAAGATGAGAAAATAAGTGTATTACCAATTAAAACCCCTCCTTTACATTGACTGCAATATTAAAACTAATATGTTATATTTTCCTTGTAGATTATGAGTATATCTAAAGGCTGTATAAATTCACCAGATAAATTTTGCAGGATACACGGAAAATTCAGATTCCTTGAGAAACATTTCAAAGTGGTGCGATTTAGCATATTTTGGTTGCAAACGGAGAGAATTCAGATCAGATTAGGGGGCTTACAAAAACTTTTGTGAAGGCTCTGAATAAGAATGGAACCGTTTAAAAGTACCTTACGTCAAGATTGTGAGGAATACTTTGCGGTTTATTGGAGGAGAAAATTGTTTGTGACCACACCCTTTTGATGATTGAAAAATCCAGGAAACCCCCTTCCATGAGCTAGTAAGGCTTAAAAATGCAAACGCTGTAACACGGGCTAATATTTCGAGGTTCACACATCAGTACCCCTTGCTGATATATATACATACATATATATTTATATATATATATATATATATTAAACAAAATATAAACTAAGTCCTACAAGAAAGCGCAACCTTGCACCACACAAGACATCCATAACGAAAATAAATACATTGGTTCAAGACTTGGAATCGACGACATAGTAGACGCCACAGACGACAAAGAAGCCTTCATTACACTAAAAGACCGCAAACCAAACTTGATCAACCACCCCACCTGCAGACTAATCAACCCAACTAAAAGCGAAATAGGAAAAATTAGCAAAAGTATTCTCGACAGGATCAACAACAAAATCATTACCGTAACCAACCTCAACCAATGGAAAAACACTTCATCTGTCATTACTTGGTTCAAAACGATTAAAAAAAAACCAGATCACAACTTTATTATCTTCGACGTCATTGACTTTTACCCATAAATTAGCCAGAGTCTACTCAACAAAGCCCTTAAATTCGCCTAAACTTACGACAACATCACAGATGAAGAAAAGCATAGCATCACCCACGCCAAAAGCTCAACCCTAACATACAACGGACAACCATGGCAAAAGAAGGAGACAACATATTTGACGTTACCATGGGAAGTTACGACGGCGCCGAAACATGTGAGCTAGTCGGAAGCTTCCTACTTTTACAACTTCAACAGCTGGACATCAACATAGGACTGTACCGTGATGATGGACATTCCACTACGAGCGCAACCCCAAGACAGACAGAAATTATCAAAAAAGAAATATGCCGTACATTTCACGACAACGGACTACGCATTACAATAGAGGCAAACAAACAGATCTTCAACTTCCTTGACGTTACCCTCAACCTACACAATGGCACCTACAAACCCTTTACAAAACATGACACTACACTCCAGTACGTTCATAGAGAAAGCAACCACCCACCAGTAATTACTAAAAACATACCAGACGGCATAAACAGATGACTCTCATTACTTTCATCCGACAAAGCATCTTTCAAACAAGCAGCACCTCCATACCAAAAAGCACTAGACGACAGTGGATACAGATACAAACTACACTATGAACCGACCCCAAATACCAGACGTAGAAACAGAAAACGAAACAATCTACTTTGGTACAACCCGCCATACAGTAAAAACGTCAGCACCAATATCGGACACAGATTCATCACCCTAATCGACAAACACTTCCCTAAAGACCACATACTACGCAAAATCTTTAACCGAAACAACATCAAAATTAGTTACAGCTGTATGAACAACACAAAACAAATAATCGACATCCACAACAAATGCATTCTTAACTCGCAAAAGCCAAACGACACCGCTACAAACAGTACTAAGAACAAAAAGACATGCAACTGCCGACAAAACAACACAAGCCCACTTAACGGCAACTGTCTACAAAAATCGGTTGTCTACCAAGCAATTGTAATACGCAAAGACAACAACACCACCGAAACATACATAGGACTCACAGAAAACGAATTCAAAACCAGGTACAGGAGTCACATCGCATCTTTTCGACACAAAAAATACAGAAACTCGACGGAACTCAGCAAGTACATCTGGACATTAAAAGACAGAAATATAGACCATACAATGTCTTGGAGAATCCTTTCAACAAACCGACCCTACAATAACACAAACAAAAGATGCAACCTCTGCATCAAAGTAAAATTCCTATTAATTTACCGCCCACAATTAGCCACTTTAAACAAAAGGAACGAACTTGTATCTTCTTGCATCCATAGAAAAAAACTTTTGTTAATGAACACTTTAGCGTACCAACACTAGTTGTGAATAAGATATATAAAACGCTAATGGAATATTTTTATTTGTACATTTCTTGACGAGTGAGTAAAATCACGAAACAGGCTTGTCGAGATGGACAGTGTAGTTTTTTTATTCTTTCCAACTTATTATATCTCCTTTATTACGCTCTGCATTTATGTATCGAGCACTCTAATACGGTTAACCGAATCGAAAGCACCACTATATTTGTATATGTTTACTTATATATAAATATGGGCGTGTGTATGGTTATATATATATATATATATATACATTATGTTGCTCATCGTCTAAACCTGATTTTTTGCAACTCATCTTGACTATGCAGCAAGGGACATCATAAAGACATAAAAAACCCTCCACAATGATTTTAACGTCGACAATGCATGAAAATCCGTACGGGGTGTCGGAAGGAGCTCTGCCCGATAAAAATGTTGATGGTAGCTTTTTCATTGATAGCCAATCATTTGACCTCCAAATTTGATGGATTTAATACAATCAAAAACGATTTAAATAAATTTTAGTGAGCCTTCAAAAGGTCCCAGCTTCCATTTCAAACCAATCAGATGTGGCTGCTGGCCTGTAAGACGGGATGTTATCTGGTATGTTCATCATTTCTCTTTACTTCTTTTATCGTGTGTTTGGTGCTATGAATAGATCAAATAAGGCAGTGGAAGAAAAGAACATCTGATGGACAGAAATTGCAAGTAAAATGTAGGCTGTATGACAGCTCCTAAAGTAATATTCATGATATTCTTAATGCTGCTGAGTCATTCTGCTCTCTTACTGGAACGTTAACCACGTTTGAGTATCATATTTGAAGAAAAAGAGCAAAACGTCTAACTGGTCATATCCACCTTTGCAAAGGACTGATAGGAAATATGTAATTTTATTGATCCCTATAGAGTTTCAGAGACGATTCAACAATAAAGTTGTCAAAGTTTTGGCTTATCTAGATACGTTAGGAGCATTAACAAAATCGTATTTACACAGTAAATTATGTGCTCTCTGGTTTCACGATTTGAAACTTGCCTGACCACCATTACTGGGTTACTGAAATTTGAATGTGAACGGACAGAGATTGTTAAAATATCTTGTAAAGGAATGAGGTTTGGAACGAGCAGTCAAATCGATTTGTGTGGGGGTGCAAAGCAAAGGCTTCAGATATTAGAGTTGTTTTATTTAGTTTTTTTCTTGACATCATAGCAGTACTGAATGAGAGTTTGCCTCTAGGCTTAAGGTATAAGTCATATAGAAAACAATTGTACTGAGATTGGTTCATTAATTGTTCCAGAAAATGTAAAACTGTAGATAGGAAAACAGGGGACAAAAAATGGGAAGACAAATATGATGATGTTCTAAACTAATAAACGATATACTATCAAGAAAGACGATTTAATTGTATGGTAAAAAAGCTATTTGAAAAACGTTTGGAGAACTCCAAGATCTTTCATCGAAAAGTGTGGTGTTTATCTTTATTGAACGGTGTTCACAATGAGATACCGGATACATTCAAAGGTGCAGTGAATATAGAACTTCCAAGCAGAAGTCAACTGCAAGACTAAAGCAATGCTATAAACCCAAAACTTGTATCCCGCTCAGATGTCGTCCAAATATTTGAAACCACTGTTTCAAACTATACCTAAAACAAAGTTTGTTGTCGTTTTATTTAATGTGATGGTGGTACAAAAATGAACTTGCATTGGGAGAAACATCTCCTGAATTGTTTTGCTTTGTTGATCGGAGATCCAGATATCAACTGTCACACTGGATATCCAAGACAACATAGCAACTCATGCTCTCATAATTATAGGGAAGGGAATATCCAGCATTTTGCAGTTTACTTTTGGATGTTTTACAATTGCGACAAAAGCATCCTTCAAATCTTTTTCTTTATTTTGGACAGGAAGCACAATTGTAAAGACTCTTTTCAAGCTAACTGTATTGATGGAAACAGCTTATGCAGCATATGCAAACTGAGGGATTTTTAAGAAACAAGAAGGGACGAGTGAGTGAAATCGACAGAAGGAAGGTCAGAAATATTTATCAAGATCAAGGCTTTTTTCGTGGACCTCCTCATCTCTTAAAGGCAAGCAGGCATTGCTTGTTTAAGTCACAATCTGGACACTACAGCAAGCATATTTAGAATAATGACTTGGTGCAGCAGTTGTATCTTACAATATTTGGGAGCAGCAGCTTGCTGCTCCCAAATATTGTAAGATATTCAGAAACCTTTTTTGACTGCTTTGATATTAGAAGTGCCAATAAGGAAAAGATACCTCATGAAAATGTAAATGATGAGAGGCTTGTGTAGTTCAAAACAAATTCCTTGGAGATCTTGTTCGTTGAACAGAAATCATAGGCAGTAGAGAAGAATTATTTTATGAAAACAATCGTACAAAAATATTTATATCCTTACAAATATATGAGGCTCTAGAAACAAGTATTGTCTCTCCGCACATCATTTAGGGCTGAATATTGGGGTTTTTTTCAATTCGTTTATAGATTTACTACTGTTGGCTCATAAATAATGACTGATATTCAGAGTTGGCCATGAACCTAAATTTAATTAACCGCCTGTCTGTTCCTACTCTTAGAATAGATTGACTTCAATATCAAATTTAAGTAATAAGTTGATTTGTTGCTTTGGGGCAAATTATTAAAGTTCTTCAGCTGAATAATTTTTGTGGGGTTTTGGCCTATTTCTCCTGTAAGAACTCTTGCTTTCTCTTGTTTTTGTGTCAACTTGAATTTGTTCACAAAGCTTTTCAGCAAACAAGAATAATCTTAATTTTGCCAATAGGAACAAATTGCTTCTTAGAAGATACATACTATCAGTGTCTTCAATTTCAATGCCACAGAACACAACCCATGTTTGAACTTCTTGGTTTTGACAATTTTATTCAAAACACTACTTTTAACGAATATTCCAGTATCTAAATATCTCCAGTTTAAAAAGAACAGTTTTAGACACGTATGTACAAAGAAGGCTTGGTGCATCACCAATCAGTTGTACGAAAATTACCATTGATTAAACGACCACCCTTTGATAGCTCCATTGTTCAATTTTACATTGAAAATTTGAATCGTTGAATTGAAAAGCATGTTGACTCAGATTGGGGTTTAATGGTCTTCACTTTCTTGGCTAAATACAGATGTGAATGATTTATGGGTTAGAAATACTTAAGCAAGGAAACAGATCTTAAGATACGTCTGCACAACATTCTTTTTATTCTGAGAACTTGAAATATCAGGCGTCTGACGGGGTTAAATCTATCCCATGGGGAGGAGAGTCTGTTTAGCCTTGACTAATAACTCTCCTAGCGATGGTGTCTGAAAAAAAATACCAGTGGTAGTATCATATCATCATCATTTCTGTCCTATGATAGCAATTTGCTGTCACTTTGTTTGATACCACCCCAACCCCTCGTCCCATAGGGCGTACCTGGTCAGAATGCTGATATTCTGCGCCTGGTTGATAATTTTGCATATCTGTTCCTTTTTTTCACGATGGCAATTTCAATCAAACGAATGGCCTCTAGTACCCAGCAAACCTTAAGTGATCAGAGGGTGCAAATATCCTCCTGGCTCAGGGCTGCTTCCATATTTGAGATGTAGTAGTGTTGTGGTAGTACGCTACACAGATCAGGAAAAGCTGTTGTCTTCAAACTTCTCCCTCTCTCTCTCTCTCTCTCTCTCTCTCTCTCTCTCTCTCTCTCGTTTTCAGTAATGTCAGAGTTCTTCGTTACAATGTTACTTTTGTGAAAGCCTTCCTTTACTCTGACCATTCTCATATTCTTGCACTTTGTTAGAAAAGCCTTAATAACAGTGATAACAATCTACATGTTGAAGGCGATTTTTCTTTGTTTTGACTAGAGTCTATAACTCGTTCTTATGCTCCTGCTATCTATACTCGACAGAATCTTTCAGCTGTTAGAGTACAAGATCTTGATTCAATAGATGAAACTTATATGTCCTTTAGATTGACTCTTATATAGGTCACTTGTTACCTATTTTTCTTGTATCAATCTCCCTCCTCTGATTCTTGCTCAGTTATTGAAACAGTATCAGTTTTAAATGAAAAGGTCCTCGGACAAGCATCACACTCCTAACATCTCATTACATGTTTTGCATGAATCATTCTAACAGAAATGAGAGATCTGGGCAAGTTACGTAGAACTTTGCTCCTAATAATAATGGTCATGTACAATTTGTTTGTTTTCCAAGAGGATTTTCTGATTCAGACTCAGTATAACTTTCTATTTAAGATTTTCTTCACTGTTGCTCAATTGTACATCTTTATCTCTTTTGGATCCTGTGATCACGTTATTGTCACTGCTGAGGTTAAAGCTATTGTTTCAAATCTTGTTGACAAGTGTCATCATAGTGAGACTGAGTTTGACCAGGCTGACTGGGATGAATTTTGTCAATTTCTTGATAATGTACAATGGGATTCAAATCAGTTCCTGATGCTGAAACTGAATTCACAGGACGAGCACCGGTTGGCATTGAAACATTTGTGCCTGGTGGTAGTTACAAAGTCAAACTCATTTTCCTCCATGACTTAATGTCCATTGTTCCTTTACCATTGTTCCTCGTAATCATTTCTATGTTCAGATTAAACACGATTGAACTGACGAGGCTTGGGGGGGGGGGGTTCAGACAGTCTAGCAAACCTTGTAAAAGAGCAATTTATGATGCTAAATTTCTCTCTGTGAAGAGTCAGTGTGATAGTTCACTTCTAATCAAAGACTTTTAAGTCGAGATTTCTGAAAAGTTTATAATAGTGTTATAAATTATGACAAACCTTAATCGATGTTCGATTTTCTCTGCCTACTGGAGAAAAGGCCGAACGTCTTGAAAGATTGTCTTTTACCAATTCTTTCCTAAATGACACTGTTTTTCTTTGCCAGGTTTCCCCCCTCAAATTGATCAGGTTTGGGACTTTGTCACAACAAATTGAAGGCTGGTTGTAAAGTTTATACCTGAGCTTAACCAATCTAAAGCTCCTAGGCTAGATTTGCTTGCTGTAGTTGTTTTGAAAGAGTATGGTTCTAAGCTTCTTATGTTGTTCCTGTCTTCAAGAATGCAGATGACCCACTTGACCCTTGCAAATATCTACTTGTAAGTCTTTTTTCTGTCATTAGTAAGATCTTTGAACTACTTATCAACAAAGCACTGGTAGAATTCTTGCAGAACCTAAGTCTCTTTGTTGATGTTCAGTACGGATACATAGAATCTCTCTTCACTAGGGACTTTTTGACTGTAATCAAGGAACATGTCTATACGTTTATGGATAAATGTGGTGAAGGACAAACTATAGGTATGGAGATTTTTGGAGCAGTTCATAAAGTGTGACACGCTGGATTGCTTCATAAGCTTTCTGGTTATGAAATTTATGAAAAGGTCTTTGAAAACCTTCAGCCCTTTGTTGCAGATCGTGAAATCCGTGTTTTACTGAATGGAATTACATCTTATGATTATTCCATTAACGTTGGTGTTCTTTAAAGTTCTATTCTTGATGTGACTCTCTTCTTTCTTTACATCAATGATCTTCCTGGGAAGTTGTTATGAGCATCTATACTGATGGCACCAATCTGTACTGTTGTATTGATCACAAGGCAACTTAACAGGGACAACTATAACTTGCTCAAGACCCAGAAGATGACCTTCAAACTGTCAGGCAAGGAAAGAGCTGGTTTTTATCAAAGCGGCTAAACCACAACAAGTGTCATTCAGTAAAAAGCTGACCTTATATTTCTCTCCTAAAATTCATGGAATATCATTCCAATATTAACCCTGGTGAAGTCGCTTTTCCTTTTGAGATATGTTCATCAATGAGGAAGCTTGGTTTGTCAATTTCTTCAGGTCTTTCTTTATGGTGTTATATTCAATATGGTGGCAAGTCTGCTTCTAAAAAAGGTTTCTTTGTATCATGCTAGAGATTATCTTATGCCTAAGGCTAATCTTGAATCTCTATAAATCTAACAGTTTCCCATCTCATAGAGTACTGTTGGCATATCTAGACTGGTGATTCCCTATCCTATTTTGATGTTCTTGATCATGTTCAGAGACATGTTTGTAACTTGATAGGTTCAAATCTTGCTGCTAATCTTTAACCTTTGTCTCATTGACTGAATGTGCCTTGTGTTAGTTTTTCTTTAGATATTTCCATACAAGATATTCTGGTGAACTTTACTAGTAGGCACCAGCTCAGTTTTTTGCTTTTCATGTGATGCATTTCCCTCAACATCTTCATCCTCATGCCCCTTGTTCTAATAAAGCCTTTTATGATTATAGTTTTTTCCTGGACTTCCAGATTTGTGAAACTCTAAGGGATCTGAGTTAAGCACTTTCCTACATTATAGTGAATGTTTTAACATCTAAGGTTAACTCACCTCTTGGCTTAACCTTCGTTTTTCTCTTTCTTTCACAATTCCATGAAATCATGCCTTGTACGGTTCTTAGCTATTGAAAAAAAACAGAAAATCTGCACAAGATCAGCAATTGTCTTTGTAACTGTTGGGGTGTTGAGTTAGCTTTCTTTCTTTTTATATGCTGTGAATTAAAAGAACAACCAGAACCATCTTTTGATTTGGACATTCTAACACAGAAAGAGTAGTAAAATTCTTTTCTTGGATAGGCAGGAAACCAAAAAAGTAAAAGTAAACCAGGCCTCCAGACCCTTCAGACAAAAAGATTTTTATTTTTCAGTACTTTTAAATAATTCTAATATTAATGGACAACCCAAACCATTTAAATACAATCGTTTTACTTTACAAACCAAGCACTTGATTTTTAAGACAGCAAGCAATTCAAGATGTCACTCGAATTCTATTTGAAAATAAATTTTAAAAAATCAATCTGGAGTAAAATTCTTATCTCCGCAATACCCATATCCACATCCACACAGCTTGCTAAGTTTGATTTTAGAAAATCCCTCTCCAAGATTTCTAAAATTGCATCAAAATTATATCCTGTCATATTGTCCCGCCTGTGCTTTGTCGCTACGGCAATTCTGTAGCGAGAAATTTGTGCGCGCGGCGAAACTTCATTAAACGCCTTAAATTCTGACAGTAACATTGCACGAGACCTCCTTGTTATTTATAGAGTTTGTACCCCAGTGATTTCGTATTGACTATGCTTTTACAAGGGATGTTAGACTGGATGTGTAGGGTAATGGGTGTCAATAGTACCATCGGACTCAGAGAACAAGCAATAGACCGAAACCTATGGAGAACACTAACCATGATTTCATCTACGGTATGAACATGCCACGACACAAGAAGAATGCTTTTACAAGTAAATTGTAACATAATTTAACCCTGTTTTTTCAAGTGATTTTTATATTATTAAATTTTTTCATTTTTTAAGATAATAATTAAATCCAAGTTTTAGTCTAAATCATTAAACTGTGGACGGCGATGTCAGTACATTCTATCTACTGAAGTAGTCCCACAAATAGGGTTTCCTTCAAAGGGACTATCTTGTCAATCGATATCAGAAGAGAAAAACAGGTGACAAACCCTTGCCAAGGTGGACTCTCAAAACGATGCAAATACGTTACGACTTTATCAGCTACAGTTGTTACTTAGCATGTCAATAAGGGTATCTGAAGTGTTTCTTAGGAGTAGTTGGATGAGTATACGGGTGTTAAAATAGCATTTTGATAGAGAAGACGTGTGCATCTTCTGCTTCAATACATTTGTTAAGTCAGAACAGGTGATTTTTGGTGACTTCGGATATCAGAACGATTCATCTGAAAATATTTGCAATGAATTTTCTAAGGAAGGCGATTAAACGCTTGCTGCAGCAATTGTATTTTAACTTTCATTGTCTTTCAAAAACTAATTTAAAACCACGTGTGTAATGAAGAACTCTTTTCAGTCAATTTCATCATATATTTTGCATATTTCAATGTTAAAAAAGCTAACAAGAGATAAACATCTAACATTTTCAATCTTTAATGTTCCCTTACCCTAAAATTATAACTTCCGTACGATACGGCTATAAGAGTATTTATATTTTAATTAATGAAAATTTAAAAATTCTTTTTACCGCATTTGCCTACTAACCGCTCTGCTGCCGTCATCGCATTTTCGCTACAATGCCCTTCTAATAAACAGATTGAAGCAAAACCTTAGCAGAATTATTATTCGTTTTACTGGCTCACCATATTGATAAAAAGTGCTTTAAAGGGTTAAGTTTCTTAATATTTTTGTTAAATATGATCTTTTTTATGTTTTATGAAATACCTCTAAAACTTTGAGGACAGACTAATTATACAAAAATATCACAACGCCACTCTGAAAAAATTGGTGGTATGATAACAAGGTATGATAAGAGGCAACAATATAAAGTTTACCGAAAATAATAATATTCTTCGAGTAGTAAATTCTCTTAGTTGTTAATAGTATGTAGTAGTCTCAAATGCAATAGTCATATCTTTATTAGCTTTCGATAGTTTGAAGAAAATTTGTTAAGACAAGCTTTGAAATTATGATCCACCAGTTTCAGGTGCTACTGAAAATCCCAAAAACAAAGCCAGCATATTGTTTTTACGGTATCTGCTTAAGTTTCACTGGCTATCTGAAAAGGCAAGTCATGTTTTAAAGAAATAAAAGGAAAGTAAAAAGATGTTTTAACTGATCGAATGTTTCATAATACAATATGACCTTTTGACTTAGATAAACTTTATACCTCCTTATTTAATCTTCTAAGAAACACAGATAACGAGAAAGGAAATACGAAATGATTTAAACACAAAGCAAACTGTATTTTAAACTCAATGTGTAGAGCTTATGATATCATTTTGAATAAAATTATAGAATGTCTATCACGTACCGCCATGTCCTATAACATTGCTAAAGATGTCGATTTGACCATAACTTTGTGGTGACATCATGTTAGCTGAAGCTATAAAACAGTAAGTAAAACACGTACATGACATTCTTCACCTTCGACGTGCCACTTAATTTTGGCGAATATTTTTCCAGTCTATTTTTCCAGAGTATTTTTCATGCACACCGACTATTACAAATTCTGGATTAGTTCCGCTACCTAATATTGTAGCCTCACAACAGGATTATTAAATTTTGAAGGGTTTTTGCCTGCCTGTCCTACTATTCCAGTCACTAAACCCGACTACTAGAATCCGTGGATTTTTTCCTGCCTACAATTTTAGTTACATAGCCTTTTGCTTCAACATTACCAACCTGTCACTTTAGTTCAATCTTGGTGGCTATCTTGGACTTTAAAATAGTTATATTAATTCTGATTCCTAATTTTTCGTTTGGTGATATTAAAATTGCTCCATACTTATTAGTCTCCTCATTTTTGCTCTTTCTTAATTTTTCTTACCAACCTGCTGTCTAAAATTGGTTTCTGTAGTTATGCCCTGGGTTAAGCACAACCAGTAAAACAAAACAGTGTTCTCTGCATTCTTTAGTTTTTTAAGGTAAATAACACTCCTTCGACTTTACAATACTTGTCTTTAGATAATTCATTATTATCATTTTTTTCAAAAAACAGCTTGTTTGAGATGATTTTTAATGTTTAGTTTTAGTAATTTTCCATCTTATAAAATTCTACTTGTATTTTAATTATGATTATGTTAATTACGATAATTATGATAATTATGTTAATTACGATAATTATGATAATTATGTTCATGACGAATGACGAACTACTTTAATTCAATACGAGAAAATCACAAACGTCAACTTGGAATAAACACCTCTTTTAATTCAAGGTTTTACTTCAAAAAACGTGTGGTTAAAAAATCGGTGTAATGTAGCATGAAATGTCTCTGCATTCCAAAGTAACGTACAGTAGAAGAACCCAATATTAACTTATTTTTCACGGAGAATCAATGGATTTATAAACATTCAACTTTAAGTATTAATTGTCCCATTACATAGTTTGGCTTTACTGCTTTACCAGTCTCAAGCTATTTGCTTCACATGTGCTTTTCATTAATTTAAAACCAATTTCCGCTCTTAAAGTAAAAAACCTTTTTAGTTCGGTATAGCCATGAAAATAACTTAGTTCTCATCAAACATTCCCCATAATCTCTCAAAGCAACCACCCTTTATGCCAACCCTTTGTACATTTAAGAGATAATAAGCATATTTCATCTAACTGTCATCTCGCTTTAACCTTTTAAATATACTTGATTTCCTGTAAAACTTACTGATGTTTTATTTCTATTGATAATCATGTAGTGCACTGAAAATGACTTTGTCATTTTTAAAAATACTTTTTAATATGTTAACTTCAACATATTTAAAATGCTTCCTTTATCTTAAACAGAAGAATGTAAATTGCTTTGAAGGATAGAGGCCTTGACCTAAGTCAAAGTATTAAACGTTTCAACTAGCTGTTGTTAAGGACATTAGAAAAGGATCTTTTGTGAATTAGGGAAAATATATACTATATCTTCACATAAATTGAAATCCTGAAATATTTACTTTCTATTAAAGAAGTGATTATCACCAGTTTCTAGATAAAGTTGACTAAACTATCATCTTCAATGCAAAGGTATATGATGCCCTACAAATTGTGATTATTTAATACTATAGTAATCAGAACTTTCTAGAATACTTGTCAGGTTAAACCCAAATAAGCTCATGTTTCTTAGCAATCAGTTTTGTAGGAATGGAGATCTGCAGAAATGCTTACTTCAACTAATTTTAGATTTACAAGAACTTGAAAATCGGCTAGATGCACATAAAGTATATTATTGTGTAATTCATAATAAGTTATTTCAGAAATCGTTTGAAATGACATTAAAAATTTTACTTTACCAAGAAAGGATTGCCGGATGTCAAGCAAGCATTAAATATAGCCCCAAATGCTAGAGATCTGACTTACAGCTGTATCCGAAACACTCCATGTAAGATAATTTGTGCACCTTTAATGAAAAAACAAGAATATATATATGCAGCAATACTCTTAGTACAACAGGATTATGTAAGAGTTTTATAAATAGGGAGCCTACAAACAGCAACCATAATAAAACAATAGACCCCTACTCTACTAGAAAAATAAGTTCAAGTAGAACCATATGGAGACATTCTATACAAACCCCTATTCAATATAGCCCTGTTTTCTCGATTCCCTCATTTTCAAACGACTTTTAAAGCAATATGTATTGCTCACATTCAGAAATATAAAGTCTCGTACTGTATTTAGGAAAAACATCTAGCTTAAAAATCCCTTTGTGGTGCGAGATTTAGGCTTTAGGATTTATTACTTTAGAGAAAATTGATTTTTACAAAAAGTGGCAAATTTTAACAATGTACCAAGAATAATGTTCTGCTGGGGTTCATAAGATCAAATAAAACACGTTAATACTGGGACAATAGGATGTTCATACAATGTTATGGGAAGCTTGCTTAATAAGAATTCTTTTTTCCTCTGTACTAAATTTTCAAGAATTCTTCCAATAAAAAGAAGTTGTAAAAAGATTTAAACCTTGTCTAAAGATAATTTTTACTTGCTTTTTCTCATACCTTCTTTGTCTTTACCCCTCTTCTTAAACCCTGTAGAATTTTGGAGCAATTTTTACCTATATGCAACATAGTTTTGATTATGTAATCGAATTTTATGAAAATGCATACGAAGATTGTATACAGATTAAAAGTAAGCAGTTAATGTAAGTAAATCACACCTGATACCACATACTGACACTAAAATCTTCTTTAAATATACAAGTACAATTCTAACAAAGATCACGTTGTGTTACTCTCTTAAAATATTGCAATGGATTTCTTTTGGAAGCAAATTGTTTCAAATGCAGCAATGTCATTACTTTGTTCAATCTTTCTTTTTTTTGACGGACACCAGTTGTTGGTTCATTTTTCCCCAAAATATATTTTAATACACCAAACAGTCTATATTTACGCCTAATAAAAGCGTTGCTATTTGCCAGTTTTAACAAAATTCTTGTCTGAACCAGAAGTAGAAAATTAGGACTTTCCATTCAGTCTTATCATCAGATATTCTCAAAAAGGTTTTAGAATATTGACACCTACCTCTTCCAATGAGTTCTCATAAATATTGATTTTTGTCTCCCACTACTCCTTTTGTCCTCAAGAGTATTCAAGACCTTTTAAACGAAAAATGCGTTCCAAAAATGGCATTTGTCTTTTCTATTTATCTTTAAGACGCATCTTTCTAGGTTGGCTCCTTTTAATACATATTCATTGAAAACATTTTCCAGAATAATAAATATTGTCCAGAATTCACAGCCATACAGAAGAATTGACCAGACGAATATCTTCATTACCCTGGTCTTTACTGACATCATTATATAAATACTTTTCTAAAGTTGGCTCGTCATTTTGACGGTATCTTTGGCTAAAGTAAATGTTCTCTTTATTTCAGTAGTGCATCTACCGTCTGATATAATCAGGCATCTACAGTATATCAACTTCTAACCATTTAGGATTGATTTTTTGGATTGATAATACCATACACTCAGTCTTTTTGACGTTGAGACAATACCATGTTTTTTCTTTTTATTCACTGCAATGTCAAAGAGATACTTTGATTCACTTTTTAATTCTGCTGTCAAAACTGTACCATCTGCATATCTGTTATATAAATTTTCTCCGTTCACTCAAAGGTCTGAGCTCTCTTTAATACCTCTCAAAATCATTTTACTGTACAGATTGAAAAAGTCTTGTGATATGACACACCCATGTTTTATTGTTTGTACTCAATATATCCTCTCTCTATTCTAACAGTTGCGCCCTGCTACCAACATAGATTCCTAAGTACTCTCAGGGTTTTTTATCAATGTCTAGATTTCCTTATATTTCAAATACTTTTTTATGTCTTAATTCATCAAAAGCTCTAAAGTGACCTATAAAACAGAGGTATAGATATTTTAATACATCTTTCCAATATCATTGATAAGATAAAAATAGCATTCCTGGATTCTTTATCAAGGGCAAATCAACCTTGTGTTGTACTAATCCCTGGTCCTATGCTCTTTCACATCCTACACATCAACACTCTAAGTAATAGTTTTATAAAGTACCCCATACGGCTGATAGCTCTGCACGACGTATACTTAGTCACTCTTGGTATCCCGGATAGGGCTGTAAAACATATGTGCATAGGTATTCTGGGATCAATTCCACTGCCATAGGTAGCATTCAGGACCATTTTTGTCCATTGAATTAATGAATTCCTTTTCCTTCTAAAATTTCTGCTTCTTTTGATATATGATATGGTCCTGTAGCTTTTGAATGTTTCATATTTTTAATTGCTAATTTGATTTCTTTTTCTAAGATTTGTGGACCATCCATATATCTATTTCACTGCTTTTTTCCCCTTCTTGATATGTTTTGAAAGCCAGTTTAAGATAATTTATTTTTTCAATCCCACGTTTCAGTCCTTTGATTTTATACATATGGCGAAAACTCGTGATTTGTTTCCTTTAATTCATAAGATTTTAAAATACATGTACTTACTCAAAACATTTTGATTTTGTTTCATATCTTAGCATTGCAAATTTATTCATTTTTTTATTTCCTCGTTACTTTTTAAAACTTTTCCATTAATAATTTACATCCATATTTGCTTCTGCTTTTCTTCTGTTTTTAATCAATTGTAGAATTTCATATGTCATCTACCTTTTATAATAGTTCTTATAAATGTTAAGCCTTCAAATATAAGTTATCGTTTATTAATGATGAATAAAGAGATAACATTAATTTTTCAAAAGAATTTTATTCTAAAGTAAAACAACTAATCAACAGGTCACATAAATAGGTAAAAAACTGTCTAAACTCTTGCTCTTTTGCATTATCCCTATTTTGAGAACATTGGTACTATATAGAGTATCATAAATCTTTGTCACACTCAGGTATGTTGCTTCAAAAGCTGCTATTGACTACCTAACATTAGCCATAATGTAGCTTGTGGATTATGTCGACCATTGCTTGATAATGACCCGATTATTGTTTTATTAAACTATACTTTTGTCAAGGTTTAAAAAAAGGTTTAAAAGCTTGTCATTAATGAACTAAAGTGCATCAATAATACTTGAAAAATATAATTCAAATTTTTAAAAAATTATGCAATTGTAATTTTTACAATTCTCACCTATACTCATTTACATACAGAGAAACACTTTAAGTATTACGCTGAGCATTGCCATTCAGTTTTCTCTAATGACTAGTAGTTCTTTCAATTATTACTGCAGATACCTGGTACTGATTTATGGTATGATAATCGATATTCTTTCAAAGTGCCATTTTGGATATTCTGTGTTACTCATGTTAAAATGGTAGATAATTTTAAGTAGTTGATGGTTTCACATTCAAACTATTTCATCTTAATTAAAATGAAATAATTTAAATATAAAAGCCACATTTATTGTTCTTGTTCTTTTTGGTAGCCGTGAACCAAAAGCATATTTTTCTTCTCCTGGTACAATTATTATACATCTCATTGATATTGTTTCAAAACTTAAAAGACAGTGTTTATGAAATCTTCCTTGTCACAAACGTTTTGCATCCTGTTGTTGAGCATACAAATCAGCTGTAGATCTGAATACTTTCGAAATCGAATCCAAGTACATCAGTCTACCTTTTGTAATCAGTGTTCGACAGAGATCTTATATACTGACAACAAGGTAATATGTTTATTTTAAACAGAAAGGAGCCTTTGACAAAAATAGAACAACAACAAACATCTATACCAGAATTAAGTAAGTAAAATTTACAAAACTGCGATTCAGCACAAGTATAGATAAACATTTCATAAAAAACACGATAGTTTTTAACATTTTCATCATTAACATGTTTCGGTATTCACATACCTTCTTCAGAATGTATGTGAATACCGAAACATGTTAATGATGAAAAGGTTAAAAACAAACGTGTTTTTTATGAAAAAAGTAAAATTTAATAATTTGCTTGTGTAACTAGATATTAATGCAAATGCTTGCTTTGAAGTCCAGGGAGTATTTCACTATATTTCTCTTTTACTCTTCTCTTTGCATATTTAAATTTAATTATTTAAGAAGAAAGTGTTTTCTGTAAATTTTAGGTTTCTTTGTACTTCCATCAAATCAAAGATAATTAAAAATTTCGACTAGTTGACAAGGCAAATGATTGGTGTAAAAACTGAGGTAATGCGCTCAGGATAAAACACACATGACTAACATAAATTGATTTTATAAAGTCCTGTATGATTGAAGAACACATTATCAGTAATGCAAGCTTCAAAATATGTCACATTTATGTTTTCTTACTGGTTCTGTCTTTTACAGAGTGGGAGCTTGCAAACTATCAGTTAAACGTCACTTCCATGCTTGAAGAATGGAAGTTACCAGCCGTAGCTACACTTTGTCAATGTCTGAACTCTCCTATAGAGGATGGTTTCCATTTGCTACTGGCGAAATATATTCCATGTGGAATGGTAATTGGTTACGGAAAGGCACCTAGAATATTTATTGGGGTACTGTGTATCCGATAAAATACCTAAGAAATGTAGAAATGTAGAAATAACTGTGTATGTGTATCATAGTTCGTCACATTAAAAGTAAGGAGAATTTTGTAGGAAACTGCTAAGTAAGGCAAAGTCAGCGAAGCGAAGAAGCCAAAAGAATGTCAACAGCTTGAAATATCTGAATCATGGTGGAGAGGAAAAGGAGAACCGCACTAAGGCCAACAAACAAACTTTTTTTTTGATAGTAGAGAAAATGACAAACAGAAAAAAAGCGGACTCTCTGGCCTTACTTTGGGTTGAAAAAGGGCTAAATAAGATATCTAGTGATAAATGTAATGTACTTTAACAAGGATTAATGACACCTATAAAACAAACAGTAAAATATAGAGGTATACGCCCCGACAGCGTATGCTAATTAACACTTTTCACTGGCTGCATATACAAAACTTAAAAACATTATTCTGAATGATCAGTCCTAAATGATAGTGTCGGAATCATGGGTGACTATAACGCCAAAATGCGAGGCCTTAAAGGAACTTAAAAGGTATTTAATAAATTTGAGCCCATAGTCCTCGTTGACGAAAACCTTTCAGCAATCAGCCCAATGGCAATAGATCAGTCACCACAGCTGGTAGAAATGTCATTTATACTGTTTAAATCTGAGTAGCAAAGAAACAAAAGCCCAAAATTTATCAATTTTGTAAACCTGGTAAATAGTCGGCAAAATGAATAGTCTGAACTCATTTAACTGCCCAAGAATGCTAGTACTTTATAATGTGGACAAAGTAGAAATAACAGTTTGTTCATACTTCACGTTAAAAGTCGCATGAGAAATTATATGCCTAAAAATAAATTACAACATCTCACAAGAAATAGTCGGTAAAAAAATCTGATTTGTACTGAGGGAATAAATCTCTTCTCTTTCATTTTGCAAAACCTTTAGAAAAGGCGGGGAAGAAACAAAATGCTCAACTTTAGCTGCTTGTCATAAAATAGGCATCGCGTTTTACTTGGTGTTAAAACTAGTCGTCCTCTGAGCGGTCTCTGTTCCTATAATCTTGTATGTCCATAAAAAAGACTACAACGTAAGGTACTAATTAAGGTACTGAAGTAAGGTTACTTCAAATAGCAGACAGTCACGCGGAAGAATTTGCTGTTCTGAAAAGGGACGGCAAGGAAGGTCCTTTTTTCGTCCTGTCCAATGTGCGTTGGATAGAGAGCGGGGTAATAGAGTTCTAGCCATAAAATTTTAAGACACTGCAGACTGTATAATTGATTGAGAGGCATATTGAAATGTACTATACGGCAATGACCTATTATATATTTTTAAAAAAACACATTGAGTTATAACGTGCGTCTTAGATCCTCTAATAGACTGGCCTAAAAGTGCAGGTAATAGCAACGATAATTTATTTGAACACAACTGCAAGTCAATTCGGAAGGTGAAACATTTTACTTTCCTTGGCTCATAAATAAAGACGATATTTACATCACATGTAAAAGTAAGACTGAACATACAGCTTACAAAAATACACAGGTCAACATAGCTAAGCTTAAAAATGAATAAACAGCTATGAACTCACTTGTATAGAGTATTGTTATATTTGTTATATATATATATATATATATATATATATATATTTTTATTTTTTTTTTGTTGATCATACGCATATATATGTTATATATGGTTTAAGAGTAGGCCCTGAAGAAAAATGACAAGCGCATACCACGTGTGCTTAAACTATGGGGAAGGATTCCATGTATTAGACTGTGTAATCAATAAGTTGTTCAGTCCATTTTCACTCGCAGAAATGTTTGAATTTCCCTGTAAATGTAGAATATTGCACTTATTTTTGTTTAGAGGATTTGGTTATTGTATTTATTTTGACATTAACGTTTGGGTTTCTTTGGAAGTGTAGGATATTACAATTATTTGTGCTAGGTTAATTCAGTAATAATAAGCATTCAGTTGGCTCATTTCTTTTATAATTTTGCAAACAAGGAACAAAAACAATTAAGATTGTTTTTTTTCACCCCTTGTCAACGTCCGCCTCAAAAGCAGAATGCCTCTATCCACACGAATGAACACTCTGTCAAGCCAAAACAACGAAAACTTGTCTCCTGACACATGGATGATGTCTACTTGGAAGAACCGCTGGAACAACTCCGACTACATGCTTCGTACTTACATGCCAATACCCTCGAACAAACCTACGGGCCACGATCTAAAGAGACGCCCCTGGGTCCTTTTCAACCGAATTAGATCTGGCTATGGACGGCATGCAAGCTACATGCATAAGNATGCCAATACCCTCGAACAAACCTACGGGCCACGATCTAAAGAGACGCCCCTGGGTCCTTTTCAACCGAATTAGATCTGGCTATGGACGGCATGCAAGCTACATGCATAAGATTGGCTTAGCTGATAGTCCGAACTGCACATGCGGCGACGTGCAAACACCTCAACACGTTTTGAATTGCCGTACGATTGGCATCAGAGGTGATATCAGAACAGTTGACGAAGAATTTAGAACTTGGCTAAATCATAACAAGCTGCTAGATATATGATTGTATTTTGTCCTTATCAGTTCATACGAATATATGTATGTATGTATATATATATATATATATATATATATATATATAACAATTAAGATTCAAGAGGTCTGAACTATTGCTTGACGTTTGTATAAACATGTTACCATTGTATCCAGTTTAACTTTGCTTTATCATAAAAAATAGTTCAAGGTATTTTTGTTGTGATTCGTCGTTTTTTTACTATCAAAGACTACTGTAATGATTTAGATTGGTTGTATATAAATAAGATCATTTGAGTCGAATTTTGTAACTGGTCAGTCAAAGTTAAAGCCTCCGTCTGTCAAGAGGCTACTCCCAATGCACCTCTGAGACCTAGGTATTCCCCAACAAGTTCAGTACACCACTAGTTACTAATCCAAATTCAGGGTGGAGGAAAGGGAGGCCTTCAAAAGCCTTAGCCAATGTGGGTTGAGTGAAAAAAATTCTATATTCGAGTAAGAATTTTATTTGGTACAGAAAGTTGTCATAAGTCGCTCATTACAACTGGAACTCTTTTTATTATTTTTAATGTTCACCTTGGAAAATGTAGTGCTGACTGGAAAAATAGAAGGGAAATGCAGTAGGAGAAGGCAAAGGCTAACTTAAATCAGTAGCCTGAGCAAGTTTATAGATCTAAATAACACGGAGTTACTTAAGGCAACTAGAGACAGAAAAGTGGAAAAGCATGATCGCCAATGTCCAAACCGGATAAAGCACCAAGAGAAGAAGAAGAATGTTTACCTTGAAGTGGTTAAAAACGCTAACCTCACTTGAATAAAATTTGATTTTCTGATATATGTAACCATAGAGTCTTGAATTAGGCATTTTGGTTGGTACAGAGAAATTTTGTAATTTTCAAGCGGGTGAAATCAAACGAAGAGAGCAGAGGAATATGTTGCTATGACGGCCACTCGTACATCCACTGGTACTTCGGTCGTGACCAGTTTCAGGTAAGACGCTAAATTCTTCTAAAAATGTAAATGTTAATTATTTTCCTCTCTCAACAACTCCTTTTGAAATTAGATTTGAAAATTATTGTCAGTATAAACAAATTTTGGGACTCAGAAATCATTGGAATTCTCGCTGGAAGTAGAAGTGTTTGAATATGTTATAGATCATATTTTGTTTAGAGTGAAAGAATATTTAGTAGGGAAACAAAAGCTTTGTCGAAGAAAATCTGAAAGTCCACATTGGGGATGTAGTTGTTCTTGAAAATTAGGCTTCTATTTTAATAAATGTTGGAAGACTGGTCATAATAGTAAACAATCGCTTACGCATGCACAGAAAATATGTAAAATTATTGTATTGATAATCATTTAACAGATATGTGCCTAAAACAATAACTGATGAAAGTTGATAATCAACAAATAAAACTCCTGATGTATTGTCCATGAAATTTCTCGTATAATGGTCGTTGTTTAAAATCCAAATGTTATAAATTCAAGTCCAGAAAATCCACTTCTAATGTTTTCTTTTGTTAATGCAATATTGTATCACGCTTTATCGGCAATTTCAAGCCCAATACGGCTTGGGACTAGCTGACAAATTTCGGACAACCCGCTGCCCCACTCTGCACCAGCCAAATCTTGAGAATAAACTAGTTAAATTAAAAAAAAAGATGCTGACAAAATGCTGAATACAAAATATTGTAGCTAGTTACAGCAACTGCTACGTTTGGACACGTGACACTTGCACGCTTTTTAATAAGAATATACTTTTTAAGAATATATTGGCCAAAAAGTTAATACTACGGCTGGCTGATACAAAAAACACAATTCTTATTAAAAAGGCGTGTACAAGTTTAAGCCCGCGTTTCTTTAATTCCAGGATTTCCTTGCTACGCCCAATATAATGTAATTAAATTTTAATAAGCTTGTAGTTATTCTATATATGTTAAAGTGGTATGTACACTATCAAGGAACAAAAAAAAGAAACAGCCGTCTGCAAAGTGAACTTCAGTTTTTCCAAAGGTTTATTATTTTCTTTATCAGGAATTCTTTCTGTGTTACTGTGCAAGTCAGTTAAAGCGTTTAAGTCTGAAAGAAGCCAAGCTGTTACAAAATTCAAGTTTGTTAATAAATGATGATTGACATATTTAAGGGTGTTTAAATTACTTCATGACAAGTGAAACAAGGTAAAGTTAAATATAGAAACGAAAAACCCTAGCTTTAGTACTCAACCCATTTGGATATTCAGTATCCAAATGAGTCCTCATTAAAAAACGTCTCTTCATGAGGTAAATTGTTCTTTAATATAAACTCCCTGAACGTTACTTTAAGCCACAGCAACTGTTATAAAAAACCGAAGCATATCACAAGTTTTAATTTCTTTACTTCTTTTGAAATTTCCTTTCGCTGGTTATTAAACTAATGTGCAACGGGTATTTGGCATAACCTACAGAAAAATTATGAGGTTTACAAGCTTCAGTAGTATAAACGACCCAAGCAGGGTAGAATTACCCCTGGAATGTAATCGGATGATTTTTATGCAGTTGGGTATAATATTATATTGGAGTGGTTCGTGGAATGAGAAATGGCTTGATTGTGACTGTACTTGATAGGTAGTGGAGCCTTCATGAATATGGTTGGAAGTAAAACAAGTTTGGACCAGAATATCTCTAACATTCTTCTACCTTTTGAAAGGATAAATCTGTTGTAGAAAATGAAAGCGTTAAAATTAGGGTGAATAGAATTCATTTTGTTGTAATTTGACGCAATATAATTCTTGATTCCAATGAATTTTCTGTGGCAGGTTAGCACAAAAGGTATCCGGTTTTGAGCAATATTTGTGGCTTTTTTTGGTTTCCAAAATGTAGACCTATCAGTTAATGATATTTCTTTGGCAGCAATTTGGAGGTTTTTTCTTATTAGAACCTTCTTGCTTTAAATAGGTAACAGAAGAATCTGGCATGTCTCCAATGGTCTGACTAGTGTGTACAAATCCGCCTAATCCCTGTAAAGGATAATTTAGAAATTAACTTTAAAAATGGAAAAGGAAGTGTTTTGGGGAGAAATTAAAACATTAATGGGCGTTATGAATTAGTCTCTCGAAAATGCGTCAATTATTGATTGATTGGTTAGGATAAACACATATATTGTATTTTACTGCGTCCACCATTTCATTTGTTATGAAATCGGGAAATTTCTTTTTCAATGAAAGAGGTGAGGGAGTAGCCAGCTCTTTGTCTAGGCTTCTACGCAAGTTTATTACATTTATATCTTCAAACTTTGATGTTACTTTAAGTCTTTATCAAAGATACTTCGTTCTAGAGATGTAAGAGCTTTAAATGTATCTTCCGCTGAGCAAATGACGTCAAGAATTTTCATATTCCATGCTTTCGATATGCTGTGTTTCTAATTAAGTCCATCAACTTTAAAGTCCATCCAAGTGTTCTTATGAACTTTCCTTGCTGGTATCAGCTCAGGTTATTGGATCCCATGTGTTTTATTTCTCTCGACATCTTTATTTTCATGCAATTGTTAATCCTTGCTATAAAAAATATTTCTGTGAATAGAGTTTTTTCCCTGGAGCAGTTAGGTAAAAAATCTCTAGCTTGCGAGTCTTCCCTTTCATCGTATAACTTGAACGTCTTAAAGTCTAATGTCAATTCTTATCTCTTGGCCTAATCTTTGTTTTCATCACTTAGTTACTTTTTGCCTTGTATCATTCTTAACCATTAAAAAAAGTGCTAATTTAGTAAGGTTGTACACCAGAAATAAATAATGAATGGAGATTTAACAGTGATATGTATCTTCCTATGCGTTTTGTGTTTATGGTGTTTTCCCATGGACAAAATATACACTTGTTACAAAGTGCTCATGAATATCAAATCTAAAACCTTTTTTTGAAATACTTTCAGTTGCTTTTAATTATCTATAAAGAAATTTGAAAATATTTGGTGATAAATTTCCAATAATGCATTTGCAATTAAGATTCTAAGTTGAATTAAAAAAGGAAGAAGTAGAAAACACATTTAAAGTCAAATACTTGTCATACTTTGCCATCGTCTTAGCTGTTTGTCCATAAGACAAGAAAAGATCATTTTTGAGACAACTAAGATCGTTCTCCTATTCAATTGTGACCTATTTTAGTGACTATTTTTGACAAATTACATTAAAATCGATGTTGATACAAGGCTCTTTTTACTGAAATATGTAGAGAAATTACTTATTTTAAAAGTGGTGAATTTACCTAAACATTGTTAAGGGTAAAGGAACAGCAAAAAGAGCATAAACAGCAGTCAGTGTTTTTCTGAAGGTAGTACTGCCAATAAACATCATTCGATTTTTTTCTTGACTTTCACAAGCATGTCGTATACGTAGGATAACAGTAAAATGTATCAACTATTTAACACCAGCTTTTTAATAAATAGCTATAACAATTTGTGGTTTGGGTGAATTTGTAACGTCCATAGGTTGCTCAATGGACCTACATGCTATTAGACGTATTAATTTCTATTCATCAATTACAATATTTCGTCACTCACGCCATTTAAGACACATCACGTTATAATTTATATCTGCTCACGTAAGCTCCCTCCAGAAAAGTCGGAAAGATTAAAGTTAACCACATATTAAGCTACCGAAAAGACAAGCGTGTCATAGAAATGGACGCAATGACATAATAAATGTCCTTTACCATTATACTATAAAATTACAATTTTAATGAACATCTTGGTCGGGAGATGAATGAATGAAAAAATAAAGCACTGTTTGAAATGAAATCCTTGAATTGAAGTCCTAAACTTCGACGTGTGCAGTGCTTGGGCAAGTCTAGGTTACATCTGAATACTTCTTATTGAGCTGACGTATCGTTTGTCAAAATTTGTTTAAAACCTAATGTATGAATAGGAATGTCTTTGGAACGATTTATTACGGTTTGTTTCATTAATTCATTGAAAAGTTTGTTTTTCCCTCAGCTTACGTCTCAGCCAGCTATATATGTGATTAAAACAGTGTGAAACATATTGTTCTACCTTCCTATTATCGTTTAACCAATTACGTAAGTATTTTAGTGATCTTTACTCTTTAACTTTTACGCCTTCTATCATCGTTTTTAATTACTGATTCATCTTTTATTTTCCTACTATCATCTGTGTACTTCGACGAGCACTGGAAACAAACAGCTTCTTATTGTCTTACATAGGATGTTACTTAAATTAGAGGGTTTTTAGACCAATAATAATATATTTTGTCCAAAAGGCCAAAAGTGGTGTTTACAAATAATATCTGTAGAACACCAAGAACATTAAAAAACATCCTATAATACTTCGTATTACTTGAAGTTTTTCATTCTGTATATCAGTTGGATGAACCCGATTTACGTTGCAAAATTAAGGAGTTCATTCATTCGAACAGAGACCACTTGTGACAAAAATCTCGGCTGGGAGATATGCTATCTTTACAAGCCAATACAAAGCTTTATTGCAAAGGAAAGTGCTTCTTTATTTTGATCCACCTACCCCAGGGTTATATGTTTAAAACTTCCTTAGTTCAGTCCTGAAATGTATGCAATAATATGCAAACATGTAACTCTTAATTCCTGTAACACTTTTATTCTTGATCTTTTCATTTTTTATTTTACCCTGCTAAGATACCCAGAGAAGAGACTAATTTGAAAACTAATAAATAATAAGGTTAAGTTTAAAAGTACTTTTTAAATTTTTATAAAATAAACAGTTTATTTAATTAGATGTATATCTTTTTCTTGATGCATCATCCTAGCTACATATCATATCTAGTCTTTTAGTTAGTCTTATGCAATTTTACAACATTTTGATGTAATCTAAAAAAATTCTTCATTACGGTCGCCATGTAATTGGCTTGTCTCAGATACATCTTGCTTTGTGAATGTTTCTTGTTTTTCTGTTTGTAAGCAGGGCTTGATCATGCACAGCTTCGTGCTTTCTTTCAATAATTTGCCCAAAGTAAAAGATTTTGTTCCTCAGGTAATAGGTTACTCTTTCTAGAAGATTGTACATCTCATCACGTAACCCCTAGTCAACGACTTTAACACAAGTGGAAGAAAGGTAATTGGCCAGTAACTGCTAGTCTCACCCATGTTTTTCAAATTAAACGCCAGAAGACGCGTAACACCACTCGTCATCCACTCAGATACATGTCCTGTTTCAAAGCATTGGATATAACAACTATCAATTCTTCAGTGTTACCCCGTAAAACATTTCATCATAGATTTCTAAATCCTTCCAGAACCAGGCAGTTTCCAACTTGTAGCCTCCTTTGGGTATTTTCACACACACACACACACACACACACACACATATATATATATATATATATATATATTTGTGTAATTTTGTGTATTCGTATCAAAAAGTGCTTAATGAAAAAAGCGGAGCAATATAAAAAATGTGAAACACGAAAAATAATAACTATTAGTTGCAATCATAATTCTTATTTTTCCTGTTTTACCTTATGTATATATATATTTATTACTTCATTAAAATCTATGTTTTATTTCTTAGAAGTTCTAATTTTACAGCCATCCCTACAATTCTATTTGCTTTTTCAATCTGCATTGTCTCTTTTATCAAGGTGTTAGTTCAAAATTTCGTTGCTTCTTGCTTTGACTCCTACAGTCCTTCCCAATACTAATGTTCTTGATCTAATACGTTTGTTGGTTTGTGTAATATTGTCTGGTGTTATTAAATTTTACTTCAAGTTTAGATTTTCAGTACAACAGATGATGGAAAAATCAATGCTTTGTACTTTAAAATCTAATTACATTGACGTGTTAGTTTTGTGGGGTTAAAAACTCAAGAACTGCAAAAACACAAATTTACAAGCTAAGATTGGTTTAATGGAACCCTATTTTTTTCTTGTACATTTGTTACGAGTTGGGAGTATTGATTTTGAGTACGTTCAACTGATAATTTTAGCCCTACATATTGAAGTAATAATCTTATCACAAGCTAAAGAAAATGTTATTACCACAAATTGACAGATATGCAGTGAAAAGGTAGGAAAGAAAATACCATTTGAATTTTAAAGATAAAGAACTGTCAAAGAAGGACAATTTTGGTGTTGATGAAAAAGTCTTTATTGAAATGATACAAAAGATGTTTCAATTTGTCGGTTATTTATCACTTTAACATCAATATCAGTTACTTTGTTTTGATGTTAATCGATTCAATTACTTAAAATCGGATCTTTGGGTTCCAACCATTAGAACCATCAAAGAAGTTGCTGCATGTAAAGATGCACTTTTTGGTAAGATTTTGTTATGATGCCGGGCGCAAATTTAATTAAAGATTCTTTTCTGGATCGATGATAGCTGACAACAAGCCAAATAATTTGGTAATAATATAATTATACAAGGATACAGTGTAGTAGAGAATTATTTATAGAATACGGTTCTATTTTATCTTTTGTGGTCTGTGTATCCTAAACAGATCTTTCTTTTTTCAAAAAATTTCTTTCAGAGTTAGTGTTTTAGGTTAAGGTAATAAATATTTATAAAAAAATAAATAAATAAATATTGGTAAAAGTTCTTAATTCTAATCAAAGTTTTATGTATCGATTTAGATGAAGTATAGAGGAACATGGATCTTGAGGAACATTAGAGAAATGATGGAAATAGTGTTATTTCATTATTGTGTTTATATTAGGTATTGATCGTCACTGATGCTGAAATGAAACTAAAAATATCAAGAGAATTTCCAAGCCTTCCTTGTTTGTACCAGCTCAGTTTGCTACATCTTGTGTAACTCATTTCTCTCAACGTCTTCATCCTAGTGCAGTTGTTGTCCTTCATTACAATAAATGGAACTCTTTGAATTCTTTGGCTTCTGAGGGCTTTCCTTTTTCAGATGAGATGAATGTTCTAAACTCCAAGATTAAAGTATAAGACAAAATCATATCTCCTCGGCTCTTAACTTTCTTTTTTCTTTTTCGTTTCTTTGTTTCTTTATTTTGTTATTTCTTTACAGTTTGATATTTAATACACTTAGTAGCATTATGCCTTTTATGGTTTTTTACAATTGATTAATATGTACAATATGTTATATATATAATATATATATAAATAATATAGTTGTGTGTATGTATGTTTTCGAGCCAAAAGACCTAGGTTATCAAGCCACTAACAGATCACCAACGATATGGTAAAGGTCAAATTATTTTTAACCTCCTTGTCTTCGGAATTTACATGTAGGAAAGTCAATAATCCTGTAAAATCTTTTTGTGACTGACAAACTATGCTTGGATTGTTCTAGAACGTAACGTTCTTCCATTTGTTCTTATAAAAGGCTTGTTAATTTCTCCTCTGTTTCATGCGACCAATTAAGGGCGAAAAATAAAAAGAAAGATGGGTATATTCTGTAGAGATGGTCCAAGGTTAAAGCTTTGATAAACATAGATATCTATTCAAGCCCACCTGGGAGTTGCTCTCAATTTTCATTTCTCGTTCTTTGAGTACTGTATAGGCATTTTCCTTCATTTCATTCATAATTGCTTTGAAGTTTTCGGATGTGTTAGTCATTAGCAATACCTTAAATACTTAAATTTCTTTTAAGTATTTCTTGTTGCTAGGAATTCAAACTGAGAATACTTCAATGGAATGCAACGTGGTCTCGTGGTCTCTTATCTTCTTTTAATTGTTTAAAGCGGTGGATTAAAAGCTCGATTATCTACATCGGCCAAACTTAAGGAAAATAAAAAAGCTAAATTGTAAATCTTTATTTATTCTTATTATTTAAGTTAAGCTATAGGAAGAATCCAATAATGTGCAAAAAATGTCTTACTGTTTTTAGCCTTAATTTTTATATTTGTCTTATCAATTTAATTAAAGTCAAAATATTTTGTGCTCAAACACTGTTGTTTTAAAGAAAAATACGCTGGAATGGAAGAGCTCTAAACAATATCTAGAAGGAATCCTTTACGTAGGTAGTTTTAATAGTTTTGTAAACGCTCGTGATCAATAGGAAGTCAAAAGCTATACAAAGAAAAACCGACAAGAAGTTTAGATTAGTGTGGGATAAGAAGAAATCAGTGAAACAAAGAGTGGAAGAAGTAAAACGTTTAAGCTTTTCAGGCACATGGAAAAATACAAGATGTACAGCCTCCAGGCATGCTTTAAATAATTGAGTTAGGAACTGTGCTGTATAAGAGATATCAATTAGAATCACAGGTCTGTAAGAGCTTTTACCTCAGGAGTAACCGGGGGGTAAGTCAGAGATGGCAGAGTTATGCCTTGATGGAAAATAAACAAAAAACAAAACTCCCATAGGTCTCATCATAACGACTTAAACATAAAGGTCTGATAAAAGAGGTGTTCTGCTCATCACTGCAAAAACATTTTATACTTTTTCCTTTAAAAAGCACAAATCTATTCATTTCTGAATGGAATAAGCAAAAACCTTTCGCTATGATCTTTTCTTTATAGGAATTTTCTTCTTATCCATACCTTTCAGCATAGAGAGCAGCGTGGCGTCCTTTGTGATATTGGTCCAAACGTGTTCATCTCTGCCCAGAATTGGTTTTGCCAACATTTCAATCTACAAATCTCCTCTTAATCAAAACCTGAACATACTTAAGTTATGGACATTTTTACCTCTCCTTTTTCTGTTTCTGCTCATACATCTGATGAAACTTAGAAAATTACAAAGACGATTTGTAAAAACTCAATAAGTACAACAACAAGAATCCAACAACTGTAGCATTGTCTCGTTCTTTACAGCTTACGCTACCAATTAATACACAAAGACTTAATAAATATATTCATCCTGATGCTATTAAATACTTGTCTTTTTACAGCATGCTCCAATCATTTTAGATATTGTCTGACAAATGAATCTGGACATTTGAATTCAATTTTTTAGCAAGTTCACTTCGTCTGTTATCCTCATAAATACGTCACGCCGTATTTTCTACGCTTTCCTTAAAGTTTATGCTTAGATGTATTGGTGGAATATTTCAGGGAAAAAAGGACTTTAGTAGTGAATTTCATCTAATCTTTAATATTTGTTTGGGTTTTATTTCAAAATATTCATTGTTATATTGTTTTACACTTACACTTTCCATAGTGACTCAATATACTATTCAAAAATCAATATGAGGCATAGAATTTGAAATTCCGCCTTACAACAAATTACAGTAGGAAGAATGACCCATTTTTTACAGGGGAAGAACTTTTTTATGAAAATCCCATTTTCAAATGGGAAAGAGCACCTGTTCAAGGACATCCCACTTCTTTTAGAGGGGGTTCATAAGCCTGGAGCAAGGGTATGGTTTTTTTTCGAAAACGCATTCTTTAATACACAACTCTTTTTTCCGTAAGTAACTTTTGTACTTTTTTCGATAACTACTATATTTAACGAACGAACATCTCCTTTGGAAAAATACGCAAATGCGTTTTTCAAAAAAGTGTATACTACAGAAGCCTATTTTTTCTTCAGAATGACCAAATGGTTACGAGGAAAGGCACTTTTCCCAAAAAAGGAAAATCACTTTGCCGGAATGGATCTTCACAATAGGCAAATTTTTCTTCAGTTGAAAAGGGCAGTAGGAGGACCTGTAATGGTGTAGGATGGCTGTTTTAGACGTCTCTTCCCAAATAATAATTTTTAGATTGCACTTTGAGCAAGAGCTGTTAGCTCTTTTAGGCTCCCTTACCAAGGCTAGTGTTCATGACAAAGCAGTAAACAGACCTACTGACTGGCAGATCTCAGATTCCACATGCTGTCTGTAAGATTCCTGGAAAATTAAAGAACAGAGAACAAGTCATCAACCTGCGTATTAGGTCTGATACTGCAATACCTTTGTAAATGTGTGGCAGGTAGTGTCTGTAGTCGGTATATTTAATAGCACCCCAAATATCATAAACCTTAGTTAGTCGTTCTGGTAAACTTATGGGAGTAGGTGACAGTTTCAAGTATCAATTTTATTTCTATTTGCATTTTGTTCTTCAATCATTAAAACTAAATGAATGGCCCTGAAGAGATGAGATGAGTCTTCTAACCCAAGACTTACTCCACATCTCAGAGTGTAGGCTGGAGGTGTGGCATTACTGGCTCTATACAAACCCTGAAAAGTCCTGTTATCTTCAACAATACTTTCTCCTTAACTTTCAGTAATGTCATAGGTCTTCCTTTCAATATTTTTTGGGGGCTTTCCTTCATGGTGACTCCCCTTGCGGCTATACGTTTTCTGAGACAGGTCTCAATGATAGTGTTAATAATAGTGATTTTCATGCTGCTGGCTATTTACCTCTTTTATTTACACTCTAACACTCACAGTAATGGTCTTACTCTGTATGCTGAACAGGAGATTCCAGCTAATAGCGTACAGTTCTTTGAATCTTAATTGATGGGAAAAGTTTAAAATCTTTAGTACAAGCCATATAATCTTAAGTTTCGGTTAGGCTGACCAGGATGGATTTCGTCAACTTTTTTAGTGATATTTCTTGAGATTTCTATCGATAGCAAATCGACTTCTGATGCCTCAAATGAATTCACGAAATGGTTTCAAGTTGATATTTAAATACTTGTAACTACTCAGAGTTACAAAGTCAATCTCATTCTCCTCAATGGTTTAAAGTTCATTATTCTTCAATTTGGTGCACATATTTTTGGACATCACTTAGACACTGGTTCAAATTGAGTTTAAAACACAAAGAGTTTTCACTTTTCTACAATTCCTAACTCTTTTCATTTAAATCATATTATTTTCACAATTTCCTTACCCTCTAATTTTGCTGGGATCAACTTTTTGGACCTTGAAAGGAAAATCTTTGTTCTATGAGAGGCTTAGCCCTATACGCGTGATCGGAATGAGATGTCCGACGATAGGAACCTGAGGAAAGAGTGGCTCCGTCAACTAAAATATATGATTGAAAAATGATCTGGTGAAAGAAGAAAAGGTCATACCTTAGGTGGTAGAGTATGTAGCCATAATAGTCGGTAGAGGTATAGATGGAAGAGCTTTATCATGTCATGAGTCGTAAGCTTTTTCTGAGCTAGGTTTCGAGAGATACTTCTCCCATCGTCAGGCTGTCGATGGGAGAAGTATCTCTCGAAACCTAGCTCAGAAAAAGCTTACGACTCATGACATGATAAAGCTCTTACACACTATGGCTTCCTCTGAGTCCATAAAGTTCAGAATTTTCAAGTCGGTAGCGGTACTGGCTCGAATCAAGGACGGTCCATACATATTTTTCACTTTTCTACAATTCCAAATCCTCTCCATCTACGTTATATTATTTTCAAAATTTTTGGTAACAAAAGAGATAAGGTAAGGCTATACCACCTAGTTGTTCTTAACACCAACTAAAGAGTAAACAAGCATATCAGTTTAAAATACTAAATGAAGAAGTCTTGTTAATGATTACACATGATTGTACTAATAAAAATGAAAGAATTAAAGTCGTTTTTAGAAATTCCGTCCACTTCAATTGACGAAAAAGGAATTATTTTTTCGCTTAATGACATCACTTTTTCTACAGTTCATGGATTCTAAACTCTGGTCTTTGTTTAGCCAATGACATCACATCTAACACAACATAACCCATAGTCGTCCTGCACTCAGAACGACATTTCTATTATACCTACACCTGGTCATGCAAATTGCATTCAGATAACCAAGACGTGCACGAAGACCAATAGTAACTTATAAATCATAAAGACATTTAAATCTCGTTTCCAACTGTGAGTCCCTGCTGTCAGGGCCGTATTTAGATGTGATGAAATCCTGAGCTATTTGAGATAATGTGCCCCTTTATATCCCCAGATGGCCTATGTCAGCGACATAGGCCATCTGTTTTTTTGTGTTTAATATACCATGTGATTTTGAGAACCTATTAACTACCAGAAACAATTTGTGTTTGGTAAAATATGTATTTTATCACAGTAATTGTTTAATTAAAATAAAATTAAAAAGAACTATATTAATAATGAAAAAATATTAATCTCTGGATTAAAATTACGTTTTATCCGCAGCAAATTTGATAATGTAAATACTTCGGTAAAAAAAATAAAAGTTCTTGTAAAATACCCTCTTTACAATATCTTATAAGTTATTTTCAAAAAAAAATTATCAAGGAAGTATTGTATTAATGCATCTACACAATACCCATAATACAATAGTCAAGAATTATTGTCCACTGTGTATACAAACAGAACAAAAGCATGACATAAACTACCTTCTTTCTTGCCATCGCCAGAGAAAAATCACTGATGATATCATTAAATGCTAAACTATGATACATTGTCGAATTTGCTTCTACGTTAAGAAATGCTGATTGGAAATGATAGCTAAACATTGCACAATACAGATTCTGATGTGTCAGACTATCCTGTTTTCATGAACCATGGCTTTGACTATGTCTAACATATTAATGAAACTGCTGAACTTCTTTAACAAGATTTATGTCCACATCTTTAAGATATGCCTGGCATAATGCGTTAGCTCCTTTGCAAACCTCCTCTGTTGTAGCATGTAATTTTGTTAACAATGAAAACTTCTTTGCACCGCCATTTTATATTGATGCCCTCTACACCAGATTTGACTTTAATGAATCCAACACAGGTATAAATGTTTTGATTCTGAATTTGACTCCTGGCCGAATGTTTTCTAAAGAACTTTTTTTTATAGTCGATATGCCTCCTTCTAAGTCTGGTTGTCTTGTAACCAACACCAGACAATATTTCTTTGCCTTTTCTTCAAAATGATCGAAAAGATCCCTGGGAACTTAAGAATTTCCGATAGTGAAGAAAACATCCGGGTTTAAATATTTTTCCTAGAATTAAATAGTAATCCTAGAGTCGTTTTATTAACCCACGTCACTTATATTATCGATGTATCATGCACCTATAGTTTAATGACGCTGCTATCGCGTCATAATTCGATGATAATCATTTTCGACTATAGGCAAAAAAACCAACACTGCTCCAGTCTATATTTGATGTTGATGTTCCATAGCACTACCATGTTTTTCACAACAACTCCATGGTGACCGCTTTATTTCACTCGATCTTCTTCTTCTTTGTCTTTTGGCTATATCCCGTTTGGGGTCGCCACAGCGGATCAGCCATCTTCAGCCTGTTCTGTTCGTCACATCGGCATCCCTCGCACCAAGAGCCTCCTTATCTCTGTCAATTTTTTCACTCGGTAACATTGACATTTTCAATATGACTAAATATCGCAATTACAGTTAGTTTAAAACAATGATACTATATTCAGCGATGTGCGACATTATATGAAAAATTGTAAAAAAAATAGTTATGATAAAGTGGATCCACTCATCACCATGACAGTTCCCATCCTAAATAAGCAACACATGAACAACAATTTCTACCATCACGAACTCTGTGTTTACCAGGTAAGAAAATTAATTTTTTCGAATGTCTGTTGTTATTTTTTAAATTTTTTAGGGTCCCCCAAAAAGTTTGGGCCCTAAACTATAGCTTGTTTAGCTTATGCATAAATACGGCACTGCCAGCTGTCTACTGCTAATTACGCAACTACTCGTACCGTCATTCAATTTTACTTTCATCATGACGTGATCGCTTAGCTCTTGTTAAGGAAATTTTTTTATTGAGACTGGTTTTCACCATAATTCTGCGAAGAACAAAGCTTACAATAGCATTTTTTTATTATTTCTAAACCACCTTCTTCGTAGCCAACACCTTTATCTGAATTCTCTGCCACTGAGCACTACCTTGTTACATTGATTTCTGGTCAGCACGCGTGAAGAAATGTCTTTTCGATTTTAGAGATATAAACAAAGTTGTAGTACTTGAAGGTTTAGTTAAGGGTTTTCAAAAAGTTATAAACAAGCATGAATACAAATGTTTGTATTGGTTATATTGGTTTATACAAGTGTTTATGTTGGCATATCGATGTCACAATGGCGGCTAGAGCGGTAGATGTTACGACCATGTTATGAATGTCTTAAGGTTTTGTGATAACCTTACGTATTTTATGGATAAAAAAGTGCTTTTGTTACAATCGACATTATTGGGATATCATTTAACCTTGCCAGAGGAATGTCAAAAGAAATGTTTGTTTATTTATAGTCACGAGCTTCGCCACTTAAAGGACACAGAACAAATTGACTGAAAAAGTTGTTGTTATTGTCTGGTGATGACGTTGAATAAGGTCTGGAACCAAGGTCGTTCTAAAGACATGACTACAGTGTTCTGGTGCAAAAGCTTAAAATAGGTGGATCTAATATAAAAAAGTCATATAGGATAATTAAGCAAAGTACTGGAGGTGCATAAATTGATAGTTGGTTATACTAATGACAAAATGACACTTTGTCCTACTTCATAAAACGCAGAGCTTAAAAAATAACTAAAAAAACTGATAATATCACACAAAGCAAATGATATCTTCAATTTATCAAAAAGCCATGTAAGAAAAGTTTTAGAAAGGTGTGGTATAACAGGTAAAGAATCCATCGTGATCAAGTCAAACCTGCATTAGACTGCAAACGCACGACGCATGCACGACGCATGCACGACGCATGCACGACGCTACCTTTCCTAAATAACTGTTTTGTGGGGGAAATAAAAGCAGACACACTTCACGTAGGACGTCCATGTCTACGCCACAAAGACCGTCTCAAATTTAATTTGAAAAAATGCCACATATATCTGAAGAACTGGGAAAACGATTGCCTTAACCTTCCCTTCAGGTGGAGCCAACATACAATTTTAGGTAAGGATTTTAAAGTCTTTTTACAATGGTGAAAATTGAAGAATTTTGTGAAAGTACCACCGCGAAAAGGAGTGCTTGACTTCCTAATTTGTTGTCTATTTTGTTTGACTGCCGCAACGCGGCAAACTTCGAATCTTGAACCGCTGAAATTCATTTGTGTGTTCCGCATTTGTTTTAATGACGGCTAATTTTACCAAAAGTAGTTTGCAACAGGATTACCAAGACAATACCTTCGTTGTAGCCAAATTTAGTCTCTGCTCCAACAAGGATTATCTTAGGGTTTTTTCGCTTTGAGGGGCTTTTTTTCTTAGCTTTCAGGAGTTTCAGGAAGTCTCTTTCGAGTAAAGGGCCTAATCGTCACGTTGCGTTTTATTGCAGTGGCCGTTATTACCAAAGTTATTCGTACAATCAAGGGCATACCATTCACTGTTTGTGGTAACACCAACTCTCAAAAGATATGATCTTTGAAGAATGAATAGAAGAAAAGCGTTTTTTCATGGCCTGTTAGCTCTGGTGCAATTAATCCTCTTCCTCGTTTACCCCTTGCATGAAGGACCCATTAAAATCAAGTTACTAATTATATCTTTTGCCATCCCTTCTTTAATCATAAAAAGCTGTTTTATTCCCTGCAGAATACAGTTGTGGTTAACATGATTACAAATTCATGTGCAGAAAGAAAAGCTTTGCATGAAAGGCTAGAATATTTAGCAAAGAGGTATTCGCTTTCGTGTGGGTTTTTGGAAATCTCAATCCTTCAGCTGAAAGATCGCGGCTCAACGTGTGAAAGATGTTAATAGCCTTCTCCTATTATCACTCACTCCGACCTAAATTTGTTAATGTGACGATTGGATTTAACTCACGTGCTCAAAACATCACAACTTCTGGTTTCCTTTCTTTGCTCTCACTATGGAGGAAAGTAAACCCGTTGGTTTCGGCTCCCTGTAAAGCTGTTGTTTTGATGCCCCGTATCACATGGACAACAACATTTTGATTGTTTTGCTGTTGTTTTTTATTTCACCAGTGCAGAAGGTCATATCTCCAACTTATTAGATTGATACCACAGTGTATAATGGGCTGATCGCTTCTCGGCCTTTTGGCTAAGATCAAGTGTAGAGCTCTGGTCTCTCCTTGGTCGGGTCTACAGCTACAAGGCCCAACCACACAGGACAGGTCATCTTGAGGTGCTTGAGCTTTGGCTGATGACCAACCAAGGAGGAAGGACCTTCCTACGGAGGGTCCTGGAGGGGCGATCCGTATGTCTTGCATTTTGTGGTGTCTTGCACGCTTTCTGTCCCCCTTTTCTTGATCTGCTCCTTCTGTTCGGGTCTTTCATAGATGGATATCTGCGAAAGACAAAATGGGCCCACTGCTTACCAGGGGTTCCATCAATGAAAGACCCAGAATGGGCTGATTTTTGGATGGTATCTAAAGCATTATACACAACGACTCGAGACTTTGTACAGGTGGAAGTCGTCAACAAATTTAGGTATTTGAAATGTTACTTCCAAGTGAATTTAAAGACAAGAAAATACGCAAGATTTAAGAATACACAAAACGGGATGATAAACTTGGCCATAATGGGTGACATCCGTCTTGTGCTTTTTGTCGCTCGAGTGATTACGATCGACTTTTTCACTGGGAATGAGTGATGATATTTTTGTCAAACCTATCAGAGTGCACGATCTCAAAATACGGATCTCGTTCCACTTTTTGCGATCGATCACCTGTCGAGATTATCACCATCTCACTCCGTGAAAAATGCGACAAGTGAACAAAGTGCACAAACCCAAACACATCCGATGCGAACAGATCGAATTCACTTTTCTCCAGGCTTGCAGCATGTATCTCTTGCATCCAGTATTCTTAAATTTCTTGGCGTTACTTTTAAATCGGAAGACAAAGCCGTTAAAGAAGCAAGAGCCTTTGTCTGCATCACATGCTTGGTTTCATGAATGGAAATTGTCCAAGCCTGATCACAAAAAAGAAGCGAACGAAAAATGTTGATCGTGAAAAGTTGCGAAACACAAAAGACACTGAATGGAAAGGGATCGTTCTCAAATGATGACAACCACTGAGAGAAGGGTAGGGGATACCTAAATGTTGACAGACCTTGACAATATTTTGGGTAGGGGGTGAAAGGAGGGTGAAAGTTGACGTCATTCCTTAAAAAAATTCAATAATTCTGAAAGCTTAAACCTTCTTTCAACTCACTCGAGAGTTTATAAACAACCTTTTCACCATGTCATTACCCTCCCTTCAGTTTTTGGCTGCTGTGATTATTCGACAACAGACCTGCATGAGGTAGAGACGGACATCTGTTCTGGAAGTTAAATGGGACTGAGAATGATATGAGTGAAGCAGAGGATGAACAGAGCAAAGATGATAATGATTTTACCTCACGAGTAGAATTTGATGGAAATATTTTTGACGCCATTGAAAGTTCTTTTAAAGTGTAAAAAACAGAGAGGTTCAATTGAAAGTTTATTTCAGGCAATTGTTTTTCTCTTAAGTTTTACATTTCACTCGGAGGTACTTTTATCACCCCTGCTTCAAACTTCTAACCCCCTTACATTTAGAAAACCGTAAATTAAGAATATAGTGTCAATATTTTACCTTCGATTGCAGAAAAAGTTCAGAAAAAAAAGAGTGCCCCAAATTGACGTCAATTTAGGGAGAGGGATGTTAGAAATCCAAGTTGTCAGGAGTTGACAAGAGGGGGAGGGGGTAAAAAATGATGAAAAGTGGTTGACGTCATTTGTGAACGCCCAAACCACTCATGTTACGAGGGACCAAAATGTGACGTGTTTCTTGTGGGTGAAAACATGCAAAGTGGAAATGAAGGCATTTTGACACCCTGGTTCCGGCACAAACGAAAAGCAATTCATGACTGATTTATGACTCATCTCGAAACAAATAATATTGATTGGAAACTTGATTTGAGGTTTTCCTTAAAAAAAGAAGTGAAAGCTCTGGGCTTTTACATATATACAAATTGAAGAGCGAAATCAGGTCAATGCACAAAAATAATCGGGCAAAGAATTTAGAGCAGTAACATTTTTGCCTTCTGGATCGCAAGACTTAAAAGAGAATTTCCTAAATAAATACCAGTTGTTGTAAACTGAAAGCTGAGCACAGTAATAAACTGGAAGGTCAAAAAGATGGTATTTCTTTACAACCACCTGGTTGTAAAGTTGTAAAAATACCGCAAGCATCTTTGAAAAATAGATCTATCGTATTAGCATGTACGGTAGCACACATGTCATTCAGTACACGGTTTGTTCGGACTTCATTTAAGCTTTAACTGGGGGGGGGGATGCAAGGGGGTCTATTGTATATCATTCTATGGAATGCCGTTAGATGTATTTTTTCTGGACCACTGAAAGTTAAAAGGTTTAATTTGATTTTCAATTATTAACAACATGTCTTATTTAACTTCATTGCTGTTAGAAAGGAAAATTTGAAAAATTAATAAGCAACGATGCTCAGCGTTGATAGTAGAGAGGAGGAAGCGGAATTGAAGTTAATGAATACACTCCTATCACAGGGAAATTATTTTAAGTAGCACCTCAAGAAAAGATTAGACCGAAGCCTCTGCATTCAAACTCCACACAATATTAAGTCAGGTTGAAAGGTCAGCTGCGTAAATTTAAGAATACCCCTGAAATACTTGACAAACATAAATCATGTAGTTTTTCAGTATGCTTCAGTAGATTTCTGAATTTGAGCCTGCTAGTGAAATCTAAAATTTAACTCATCGGTCTCTGATTTGTGAAGATGGTGTGCATGACACAATCATATGAACACTCACACAATATAATGTTTAATTTAACAAACAAGAATTATTTAAGCAAACAAAACTTTACCTTGAACTTTGATGACACGAGGCTCATGGCATCAAAATATCCCCATGATGAGAAGTAAGCAACTGCTCACATGAACCCTGAACAATTGAATATCATAAAGACAACATTATCATATGACAGTCTGGTCATCACGAGCCATATAACTGTGTCTTGTGATCACTATGAGTCGATCAAAGCTTGTCCATCATTTCTCCTTAGATTACTATCGAAGGTACTTAGAAATAACATGTTTTAATAGAATATTCGAGTTCCGAAGACTCGTCAAAATAGATCACAGTGTCGAAAAGTTAGAACATAATAAAGAACCTTTTTTATCTTGGAGAATACAACAATAGTGATTGCTGTTTACACTTCCCTTGCGAAAGTTCAATGGCCATAGATGAGTTGATTCGATGGTGGACCAATGGATCGAGGGTGCCCAGAGAGTTACCAATGCCCTTGGATTAGGAGGTGACATAGGAGGTGACAAAGAAAGAGATTTCTTGATGGACAACCTCGACGACCTGGCAAAGGACAAGTATAGTACCGCTGCCTTCATATCATCCAGTTTAGCACAAATACCAGACCTTAAAGGATTTTAGGGTTAAATGCACAAGGAGAGTTTGCTCATAGAATCAGCCTATCCACTGTATACAATGTAGAGAGGTGCTACAAGGTAGAATGAGGACTTGGTGCCTGAAGTAAAAAAGACAATAAGGAACAACTTATAAAGAACCTGTATGATTCACAGCTTATATGTGACCTGAAGAAATAAATCCGGCGACAACCAGAAACCACTTTTCTGGAGGCACCAGAAAACGTTGTCTAAGAATTAAAAGAGAAGCTGAAACTAAATAGACAGGGAAAAGTACGAAAATTGTATGTAAAGGGAATACCTAGACAGGGGAGATATATGAAATCAAGCTGGCCAAAATAACTTGATGCATACCTACTGGATACCTGCATGTTGCATCGGGTAACATAGAAAGGGATAAAAGCTGTTGGTAAATGGCTCAACGAAATCCATCACCAAGAAATGGTACCACAACCAATCAACCGGAAAAATTGGAATTGCTGCAGTAAGTACGCAGATTTCAAAGATGATTTTTTCACCAACCAGAACAATACCAAAGAACTGGCGTAACTGGGATTAAAACCCCCAAACCTTTGCAAGTATGAGCAAGACTGCAGAAGTGGAGAGACTGACACCTGAGATACTGGATCCTAAATCTCAGGATGATCAGGAAGAAAACAGATAAAACAATAATTCTGGGAGAACACGGACAATGTTTTGCTATTTACATGGCACCACTGTGACAAAACAGTTCTTTCAGAAGAAACTGTAGAGAAACCTCTATGTCAAGCAGAGTATACCTCCCATGGCTGCAAATGGACAGGATATTCCCTACATTAGGCATCTTTGCCTGGACGTGGAAATTAACAAAACGGCCATGTGAGATTGTTGGGTGTTTGTCCTGAAAGAACAGTGAACAGGTGGTGCCTCAGTATACACAATACCGGGTAAAAATAGAACATATTTCCTGGAGAAAGTTCTACGCATGGAAATCGTGGAGTTTAAGGATTACCAGGCCAAAGGCTAAGCTTGCCAAGTTAAATGTGGATTGACACAGATTACAAGCATAAAGTCAATTCTTATGCCAGCTGGAGCACCCAAACCATTGAAAGTTACAAAACTGTTCTTTTAAAAAACTACTATAGTTGAAAAGGTATCAAAGTCGACTTAGAACGTCCCAGTGCTTTTACTACCATCTTGGGATCCTCAACCGTTGTCGATACCACAAAGCGATAGATACCTTTATCCTGGGGCTAATCCAATAACTTAAACGAGGTGAAAAAACAAACATTTAAAACGTTAAACAAGAATATCTAAAAGTCCTACTAATCATCAAACCCTGGGAATCATCATAATCATCATCATCATCATCATCATCATCATCATCAATCGGGCGCACGAATTCATAATCAGCATTCTCCACGAATGGTGATTTCTGGAGATCGGATATTGGAAGACCTGTGTCTTTCTGGAGCAGAGTAACATAGTCCAGTGTAGGTCGGCCGACATGTCTATATCAATGGCGCGGTTTCCACAGCACAGTGAGCGCTGCAGGTTCTGCATTTCTGAACCAGTGTCCTGCGAGGCGTAGTCGGCGTACTCTAATGGTATCGGTAACTTTGGGTAGGCTTCCGTATAATTCTTTGTTTGTAGCATGTTGCTTCCAATTGATGTTCTTAATGCATCGAAGCATACGAGTGTAGCAACCATTAACTTCATTTTCTAATTTTCTTGTCAGGTTCCATGTTTCTAATGCATAGAGCAGTATACTGTCAAGTGTGGCACGAAAGAAATTGATTTTCTGCTTTCATGGCAGGAATGATCTCCAGACGATGTCTAGTTTTCGTACTGCTGCCCACGCCTGTTCTTGTTCCCTTATTTTTAGGTCTTTTGCTAAATTTTCTACCCACGATCCCAGATATTGGAAGTCGTCTACTTTCCAATCTCTTGTTGATTTACTACTAACCCTGGGTTGTCTTCCATGTTATAACACATGAGCTTAGCTTTAGATTCGTCGATTTGAAAACCTACTTTGTTTCCAGAGTTAACAACGAGTGATAATAGTGCTTGGGTATCTTCTATGCTATCGGATAGTAGTGCAATATCATCGGCGTACTCTGTGTCAGTTAGATATGCCGTTGGATCACGCTTACGTCTGCTCTTTCAGATAGTGAGGCCAAGGTGTTAGTTGTCTTTAACGGTATTTCATCTGGGCCTGGTGCTTTGTCTGTGGACATAGATTTAATTGCATGAGTAAGTTCCTGCAGTGTAAATTTGTTTGTGTTAATGGGAAGAATCTGCGGGATGATAGTTTCTACTTCATCGTAATTTTCACCAATTGGGTGTGCTTGACCAAGAAGAAGTTTGAAGTGGTCTTCCCACCTTTTGATTCTATCCGACGGGCTATTCCCAGACACATGGCCACTGTTTGTGACTTTTCTTTTTGTTATTTTATGTATTGTGTCTCATGCCAGTTTTGCTCGTTTTTGAATCTGGGCTTGTTCGATTGTCTTGATTTTACTTTGAATATATGATTCTTTGTTACTGTCATAGGCTTTTTTAAGCTCTACCAGTGCCCCGTTTAAGTGTTTCTGATTTTGTCTTGTAGTTTTTGTGTTATATGTACTCTGATCTTTTTTTACCTTCTCTCTCTTCTGTTTAATTGTGATATCATTCCATGGTATTCTTTGTATGATCTTCTGCTAAATAGGGGTTGTGGCTGCAGCAGCTGTATTGTGAACAGTTATTATTGATTGGTACATTGAATCAGCTGTATGGTTGATGTCCAGCTCATTTAATATGGCAAATTGGTTTTGAACTTCCACAAGGTATTTTCTCTTATTTTCTTCATTTCCTAATGACTGCTTATTGAGTTTGGTTTGATTGGCACGAAGGCTGAGTTTCATTTCAGCTGTTACTATGCAGTTACTATGATTGCAGTCCTGAAGCACTAAACTACAAGATAACTGAGTGCATGTTCGTTAGTAAGCAAAACGGTGTTAAATATCAATTGAAAAGTGGTAATGAGACGATTAAGCAGGTGAAGAGCTTCAAGTATCTCGGCAGCATTAGTACTGAGGACGGTCGTTGTGAGAGTGAGATAAAATCCCGTATTGCCATGACAAAAGAAGCTTTCCAGAGACCTAAATTAATTCTTGTCAGCGGAAACCTAACAATGCGTTACAAAGAGGAGGATATTAGAGTGCTATGTTTTTCTAATATTACTGTATGGAAGTGAATGCTGGGCAATCTCATCTCAGATGCAAAAAAGACTGAGAGCTGTAGAAATGTGGTTCTATTGAGGAATCCTGAAAGCTAGCTGGACATCCCATCAATCAAACAAAGAAGTACTGAGACGAATGGGAACAGGCAGGAAATTAATAATGACAATCAAACAAAGGCAGATGAGATTTTTTGGTCACCTGATAAGAAAAGATGGAATAGAGAGCCTATCAATCACTGAAAAAATCAATGGAAAACGAGACAGAGGAAGACAAAGACTAACTTTCCTAAAGGATATGAGTAGATGGACAGGAACATCACCATGTGAGCTCATATACGGGGGAGGAGATAGAAAAAGATGGCGCGTCATGACAGCCAACGTCCGTTAGGATACGGCACCTTGAGAGAGAGAGAGAGAGAGAGAGAGAGAGAGAGAGAGAGAGTGTGTGTGTGTGTGTGTGTGTGTGTGTGTTACTATGCGATGGTCAGATCCAACTGAACGAAATGTGCTCTAAGCTTCACAATTCTTTACGCTGTTTTTCCATTTTCGATTCAGCAAAATATAGTCAAGCTGAGCTTTTTCAAAATTTGGGTACATTTGTGTTCACAGCTTTCCTTTGGGCTTCTGGTAGATAGTGTCTAATGCTGTCATTACACATTCTTCAAGTAGATTTAGTAAAGCTAGTCAATTTGCATTTGTTCTTTTGTTGAAAGCCTTTCCATTACAGTCTTCTGAGCTGATTTTGGCATTCATATCACCACCAATGATTAGCATGCTGTTTGGGTATAGATTTTATATAGTTAAACATTGATGTGTAGAAGTTAGTTCTTTCCATTTCTTCTGTCTCGTTGGTAGGACTATAGCAGGAAAGAATAAAAGTTTCTGGATTTCCATTGAATGTTGCTGAAATGATTCTTGAGTTAACCTTTTCTACTTTTGTTAGTGCTCTGTATGCATGGGGACTGAGAAGCAGCCCAATGCCTCCAACAGATGCGTTTCTTTGGTTCTTTTCCGCCAAGCTTGTTATTAGCATCCACTGTTGTACAACTAATGTTTGTTTGATGTCTTCTGTGTGGTAGATTCGGTGTTCTTGGATAAAAACTACAATTATTCCGTATTTTTCCGCTGAGCCTGAGTTCATGATGATTTCTTTCGTGTGTAAGTGCTCTTACATTAAACGTGGAGACCTTGATAATCGTTTTGCAGTTGATGAGACAATATTTTTGGTCTTTTCCAGAAGTTAACATTTCGACCCCACTCTAGTTGCCCATCCGGGAACGCGCCCCATGATAACCAACACGACGGATAATGCGGTATACGCGTTCGCTTTTTGTTGCTGTTCATGAATTTTTCTGTTGCTTGTATGACAGTGGTTGCAAGTCCTACTGACGTGTGGATGGCCATTGGCTCACAGGGAGTTTTTCTTCCCCTTAACAGCTAATTAATTATTAAAATTAATGGAAAAGGGGATTGTATCAGACATGATTTCTGGTAAAAGCTGCTTTGTCAAGTTCTTGCTGTCAGACGTTTGGGTAATGGTAAGTTTGAATTCAAAGTCAAAACTTCAAACTGGATACACCATTGCAGAATTGAGTTAGTTTTAAGCAGGGACAATTCTAATACAACCCAAGAAAATAATAGGATGATAACAAAAGAGAGAAGAGTGAAGATGCGAAGTGACATGAGCGGAACGAATGCATGGGAAGTGACAATCGAGAGTGCAAGTAAGAGAAGGAAACGAGTTCATGGGACATGCATTCTTGCTCTTTTTTAACTTGCTTGATAGGTAATTTAACATTTATTTTAAGCTCACAAGTCTCGATTAGTATATTCAACCAAAATTTTTGTTATAATTTTTATTCAGTAATATCTATTCCTTTACTTTTATGTATCTGGTAGTTTGAACCTTTGATGATCTTGGAAGGGAAGTATAGCGATTTATGACTACTGTTTGAGAATGAAACAATTAATATAACTGAACCTGCAAACTGGGTAATGGGTTAAATTGAAGGCAGCCATTATATTTAAATAACTGCAATTTCCTGTTATTACAATGTGTAATTGGTTATATTTAGTTCTCATCCTTTATTTTGATTTGTTAAAATGTTATCATAAATAACTGGGCAAAACTAAGACATATGGGACTTTGAAAAGATGAGTTGCATCGGTGTAACATGAGTTGGTTTAAGGGTTGTTGAATAATTAGTGAATCACTATGAACCACTAAGTCATTTCTCCTTCTCATGGAGATGACTTTAAACTGATTTTGTGACCTTGAACTAGCGGGGTGACAGGATATTTGTTTGTTGATAAATTTGGAGATTTCTGTGAAAAACTGTTTTGAAACCCTGAAATAGCGAGAAAATAGAATAAATTCCGTCACAGATACTGTCACTTGAAGGAGATTAAAGGGTCAAAAGTACAGAGGTACAACTTCGTAGTCAATGGGAGCTTGGAGTTAAGGTAAATATTGGAATGAATTGCAGACGTGAATTCTTGGTATTTGAATGAAACATTGTGCAGCGAAATGCAAATAGGAGTTGAAGTTTTTCTCTAAAATGAATAAAATTGCTATTAAACACTAAATCAAAGAGCAAAAAGTGCATAAAGATGTTTATAAGTTGGGGATGGTGAGTGGCTTGTTCTGGTGCTCGAAACGTTGGCTGAAGAAAGGAGGAGAAAAATGATTTGAAATGAGAAATTGAGGGTATTCGTACTGCCACTCAGATTAGGATTTTAACGTTTCTGTCAGCCAATGGTAAACAAAATTGGAATAGGTTAGATGTGCTGATTTTGGCTTCGAGAAAAAAACGCCATTTGTTAGTGGTTGTCTGATCTTATCCATAGACAAATATAAAAGACTGCCAAGGCCAATTTTCAACTTTTCTAAAAAATACTTTTTTTTGGACGAAATATAAACCAGTCTAAGGAAGATAGTAGAGAAAAGCCAAATCAAGATACTGCGGGGGCCTTAACCGGATTTATACCGAAAATAAAACACTTGAAGCCAAACATTTAATCAACAGGAGGACTATTTGACTGATAGCTTTATGTTCCGATGTCAGACACACCCTACTCCCACTGCCTGACTGACTGCTTGAAAATATTTGGCACAAAAATTAGAGAAATAAGAACAATGCCACCTCTTTTAAATGTCGACACACGATCCGTTTAAATTGACACAAATTTTCTTGACATGAAACCCAAAGAAACTTTTCTTCAAAGTACAATATTTAATTGGAGCCATTTTAGCCTCAGCTCACCTGAAAAATTGGATGTCATTTTTAAATGTGATAGTCGGCAAGGGTGAGATAAAAAAGAGTAAGGAGCTGGACACAGAGTCCTCTGTGCTTCTGAAATACCCATCCCACTTGAGTTTTGATGAATTATGCCTTTCAACAGATAATGATAATGTTGAGCCAAATATTGGCTTCTTGCACCAACCGTGAGACAAACACACTGTTGAGGTGAGTTTTGTTTGTGACGTTGAAGCGTTCATGGCTGTGGTGCTAAGATCATTTGGACACAGTGAGAACTAGTTTATTAGAAAGCATTAAGAAAGAAAGAAAATATATTACACCTCATACCCCTTAAGGATTTGCTTTTATTTTTTTAAGTTTGTTAATCATTGCGGTTAAGAGCCACTGAACTTTGCAGGAACGCTGTGAAATATCAGAGGTAATCAGTCAATGAAAGAGGATCAATGTCTTCAGTTGGACAGCGAAAAACGCGGACTACCTCTCATCATGGAACAGATGAAAATGAATTGTGCAACAATATACGCTGAGGTTTTACTTGTTAGTTTTTACGTTTTTACACTGTGTCATTCAACATTGTTTTGTGCTATCCTGATATGACAAAACAACGCAAGAGATAAATCTTATGACTTCAGTGGATTAAAAACGCATCCCATATTACCCGACCCTGTTATCGTATGAATGGTCCAGCTTATCATACGTCTGGAGTTTGAATTTCTGAATACCAAAGATACTTTTTTGCTATCTACTTCAACAAGGAAAGGAAGGGGTGAACTTAATTTATTTCTTTAAGCAATAATTTTAAACCAGTCAGAATTTATGACACAGGCTGCTTTCAGCTGGTCAGTGGACAAATTATTATTTTTTGAGTGCGTTAGTTTTAACATAATTCTTGAGATATATGTGCATACGTGGAAAAAGCAATGATGCCAGGATACAAGTGTTTTCTACTAGTGACAATTATCTTCATTGACTCGACTCAAGGGCGACCTTTAACGGATGGAGTGGTTAACAGTTCAAGCGCCAAGCCAAGAATTCTCTCTATCAACGCAGTTGTGGTAATGATTCTTTTCAATTATCTCACATTTATAGCGCTAATCATATTGGTATTTGTTGATTTTAGATTTTAGGGGGAAGGTGCCAGATTTTGCGTAATTATTCTCTGCAGTTTTAATGATTTGCAAACCAGAATGTATTACTTTTTGATATTAAACATAGGAGTTTGTTTGTTTTCTTTCGTCCAATGCAGTCATGATTTTACAAAAAGTCATTTTAACGTGAAGTGTAATGAATGAAAATACAGTTCTTATGTTCACACTGATATTTTAATTACAGTCATGTAGTTTTGTGCAGACAGTGGTATCTACAGAGCTTTAGGCCCTGATTTTTTGAATGAAGTATGTTTTCAAGTATATTTTGAAAAACTAAGATCTTTATTCGTGATTTTCTTTTCACTTACGTAAAATATCAAGAACTGTATTAAAACCAAACCAGACATAAAAAGAAAAATTTTGCAGACGTTTAGATATTAGCCTTCCAGCCTATTTTGAAGGGAAAATTAATAGTTCAATATAATATGTTACACTGAAAATCCATTAATTGTTTTAGGGATCTCTTTAAATGTTTTGTTGCAGCATTTTTCTGATGTGCATTATGAAACTTGTTGGTATTTCATTATATTCAGCTTCATATAAAGCTGCTTTTTATTCCTCCTGGCTGTTACGTTATCATTTTCTACCCGTAAATTTAGAGGCCATAACATTGCTTAAAAAGAGTAAGGCCTCAGATTTTCCATAAAATCATCAACGCCACTAAACCCTCTTGTTAAATAAAAACAGTCCCCCACTTAAATGGCTAATTTTTTCATGCACTTTCCAATTTGTGTTATATTTCAGTTGTGGAGGTATTCTATGTGAGATTCAATTTCTATTTTCCTGTTTAGGAGGCATATATCCACCATGTTTTTTTGTTCTTATCAGTGATTAAGTTAAATATGGGTGGCACAATTATGGTCCCACAAACATGATATAAATGTAAATAAAATTTTTTGCTTGTATCGGAAAAAAAAGAGTTCCCTAGTCCATAACAATTTTTTTTGCTTACCACAGTCACCTTCTCCCTTCCCTTTTTTTGTCTGTTACGTTCTGGTTTCCCAGCAATTTTTCATTAAAAAATTTCAGCGATTCACATTTTCCCTTACTTCTGTTGTACAGAAGATTGAACAGAAGTCTCGACAAAACTTCAAGCACACTTTTGTTGAAAACAACTGACCTCGTTTTATTCATAGAGAAAAGGAAAATTGACCTTTTCAAATCAACATTTGTAATTGCTGCGGTCGTTTGGTGATTGTGTTCTTATATTTCGTTTCATTGAAAGATAACGATGGAGGGATTTGATGAGAGCATTAATTTAGATTCACAATGCGGTTTCGTGATGTAAGTAAATGGCCCTTGGCTTCCTAAAAATTCCGCGCCACACACTGCTCCTGGTTCACGTATTGAAGAAAAAAAAGAAACCTTTGCAATACAGAAACACTAACTGCTTTTTTTATTTTCCGTTTGAGATGGGAGATAAGTGGGAAAACATGGGTCGGATAGATAATGGATAAAAAATGCCAACCCAACATTACTTAATATTACTAATCCAGCTTGAAGTATTTTCGCATCAACCTGTGCCTATTAGTGGTGGCAATGCATTATTGGCGGAAAGGAGAAGTCTATTGTACATAAAATACAACCAGAGCTATCATGAAGTTTGATCAGTGCAGTGTAAAGATTTTGGGGTAGTAGAAAATCACGTGCTTTGAAAGACTTAGGCAAACTGAAGCGATAACACTGAGGTGATAGAAGTTTAGTTTGTGTCTGTTAATTTGGTTTATTGTACCAGTGTCCGAGCGGTTAGATCAGCAGCCTTCCGTGCAAGAGGTTTACGAATAGAAGCTTCTGGTAGTACTGCGCCCAACTTGTTTTTATTTTAAAGTAGTATACTATTGGGATTTTTTATGTTTTCGGACGTAAAATTGGTGAAGGGAAATCAGTAAATTAAAAGATCAAAAAGTACAAAGGAAGAAAACAAATAAGAAAAGTAACTATCTGCGCTAAAGTGATTTCAAGCCTTACTTGCTGTCAAGATATAAAAATACATTTTGGAAGGATGTTGTTTGTAATTGGGTCTGTAATGTAATAGACTTAAAATGCCCATTTGTTGTATTTCCTGCAGATTTACTAAAAAGAGAAAAGAGAGAAAAAAGAGATCTGACCTGTCTAGAGAATTTATGCAATATTTTTGCAGGGTTGTTTCATTTGTCATTAGGATTTAGATCGTTAAGAAAAATTATATTTTATGCCACCTAAAATGCTAGTTGTAAAAGGGTTCAGTAGCCTCCTTCCCTGAGTAACCGTTTCTTGCATTTTAATTTGATTTAATAGAACTACTGTTGTTTTCTGTTAATAGTCCACATGTGACTTTTGGCGAATGAATGACAGTCGGACACTCTTTGAGACTTTGTAAAAAGTGGCATTCCAGTGAATGTTTCCTTAAAAAATGATCAATTTTATTGCTATCAAGGTAGGTTTTTACGTCTAGCATAAAAGCGGCAGAAAAGAGACAACTTAAGAGCTGACTAGGTTTCACACACACTATCCAGTTGGCATCTATCCATGGCTTGCACAGGTATGCCTTTTGACGGCTGCTGGCAGGTCTCAAATTTATAAAAATTGCCCGTATATTTAACTTGTATATATAAGGACACCAACTTACTTAGAGAGGCATTAATATACTTTCAAATAACAGCAGGTGTCTTACATGGCATACATATTTTTGAAATGGCCTTTCAGTTAAATTCTATTCAAATTTGTACATGATTGGAAAAATATGAATAAAGTTTTAACCAGATTGTATATTTATGTTTGTTTTTGGTCGCAAATACCAGGCTATATATTATTTGTAAAAAATCACTGTATTAATTACATAATTAGGCGTGCACAATGCTGTTTGTAGTAGTATTAATGACTGCAATTTTTATGAAAGAGAAAATTGGATTAAAAGGTTACACAATAAACAGTTTTCTGTCCTGTTTTACATTATTGAGGCTGATTATTTTCTTGCTTTGTTAATTTCAGGATTATCTAATTAAATTTGGCTACCTGGCAGAAAAAAGAAATCGTCCTAGTGTCTTACAAAAGACTGTTAATAGTACAAGTACTCTGCCACCAGGTATTGTAACTACTGCTACCACTGCTTTTGTGACAATCACAGGAAAAGACAGTAACCCATATACCGATCGAGAAATTTACCGGGCATTGCTCGACTATCAAACCTACATGGGTCTGCAGCAGACAGGAAAACTGGATAGTGCCACCATTAAAGCAATGTTAAATCCGAGATGCGGCGTAAAAGATAAAACACCACACGCGCCTTGGATGCAAGAAAGAATGAAAACTCGTCGTCGCAGATATGTTATAGAGGGTAGTAAATGGCCCAAGATGCAACTGACATACAAAATTACCCAGCTAAGTTTAAAATTATCATTTTACTTGGTAAACCAAACAATGTGGGAAGCTTTTCGACGATGGGCTGAGGTTTGCCCATTGACTTTTAGATGGACAGATAACTCCAATACAGCCGATATTGTAATACGTTTTGCATCTGGTGAGTAGTCATTCGTATATTCCACGTTAATTGAATTTATTATAGTTTATTTAAATTACGACTTATTTTGCTACCGTAATAACAACAAAAACAACTGATACTACTCCCAGAGGTTATAATTTACTTGGAGTTTTGTAATTTGTTTTCACTCTTCTTTGACTTTCGGCTGCTCCCGTTAGGGGTCGCCACAGCGGATCAGTCTTCTCCATTTTTCACGGTCTTGTTTTCACATTCCTCTTTATTTGTGACCAATGTGCACACTCGTTATTAATGGTGATCAAATAAAAGCTATACGCGAGTTCGATAAACCAGGTGCTAGCAAGTGGTCTGCAGCTCTTGACAACAGCATCTGTCTATTAATGTTTTCAGAATAAGTAATTAACAAAGTTCAGATTCAACTTTAGATTATGGTTAGGTTCGTTTGGAAATCATTTTTGGCATGACAGACAATCAATACCAATCAACAGGGTAGAGGAGTTTTAATTGCATTCAACATGGTGTATAAACATTGTTAAAGACGTAATATAGTTTAACTTTAGTGAAGACCCCTGTGTTGAAAGTGTGATTTGCTCAAAAAAGTGTTATGGCAGCATCAGAAAATGCTGATCTTCTTCATGGATTTGTTAGTTAGGGTGTTTAAGTAGAAAAGCCAGGAAGCTATAACTTAAAGATAAAAATCCAGTTCTTGTTCTTAATAGTCAGTGTGAACTGCCGTCAAGACGTGTGGGATTCCAAACGCTATTTGATACAAATACCATTCCCCTTTTTGTTTATTTGCTTTTTACTAGTTCAAGAGAGAGAATTTGATGAATTGGTGAGTGTTTGGACAGTCGTACATTGGATGTCAGCGTTTCATAATCTTGAATCTGTATACATCTACATGCTTAAAATTGCTACCTACATCTAGCTCGCTATGACCTGGGCTTGTCTGTTTTTCTTCCATCATGTGGCGCGGGTTAACAAAGGAACCACAACACCAAAAATCTCAGATAGCCTTGTTGACGACATTTTTCCTTCAGTTACGTGCATTTGGTGTTCCAAGTTTATGTCCAATACATTCCTATAGTACATGTTGTGATTTTCAAATAAGTAAGTAGCTTGAACTAATGACCTGCCCTCATGTGTTTGAAGACTTTTTTGTTCTTGTTCAAAGAAGCTCTTTTGATTCCTTGTTTCCCTTTGAATTGCTGTGTCTTAACAGATAGTATTTACAGTATAACATGAATTATTTAGATGAAAAGTGTATTTCCTATCATAAGAAGTCCAACAAATTTCTGAACTTGAATTAGATAAAAATATGAGATCGAAATTTTTATAGAAATAGTCATAAATTTTATCAAGCATTTTACAGCTGTTACTGATAGCTCTTTTGTATTTTGTAACACTCAAGGCCCATAGTTTAAAACTCACCTTTGCCAAGCGCTACCGTCGACTGGATATTTAAGGAGGGGTGCAAAACAAAACTACAATATTGTGATGGATATCTTCTGGCTGACCTGTCTAATCGCAGGAAAAATAGCACTCTTAACAGGGCGTATTCAACGATACGTTTATTTCTGTATTCCAACAGCAGGAAGTTATTTTTGAAACAGAAGTCTAGAAATGACACAAAGACGCAGACAGTTAATATAATTTTGGTATTTAATGTCAGTATGGGTTTTGGCTACATTCTCAGGCAGTTCCATCTCAAATTCTGGAATACGTGGGGTAGTGCTTTAGGATTGGACAGCATCTAGAACGAACGGATGATGATTACAAATGGTTTAATCCGGCTGGTCTGGCAATGTTGCATGACTTAAATCCGGTCAGTCATATTATTGAAATAGTCAAAGTGAAAATAGAAGGAGAAAAAATCGGACATTCAACAGCAGCTGATAACCTTGAAATGCGCGATTAGACTTGAACCCAGTGATCTAAGAGCCTTAAAAGCGCGCTCACTGTTCTGTGCTTACCAATACTTTTCTTGTTGTTTTACTCGTCGTTTTTCATAATAGAAAAGTACTACATAAGAAGTTTGATTCAAGATAGCTTAAACTTGAAGTAGCCTTCGGCATGATAGTGTATCCTGTGATTGAAAGATCTTATTCAATCATTAATTTTTCTTTTCATTCAACCACCAGTGTTCGTGTATATCTGGAATAGATGTTTTGACACAGGGATTAATTCTACAGCACATATGAAAGTTAGGTTGACGGATAATAGTTAGTTAAATAATAGTCATCATATCTGTTATGTTTTTAGATATTTATCAAATATTTACTCTTGTAAAAATTTAAGAAAACTCATGGTAAAACAAAGTGTATGTTACATTTATTGTGCAGCAGCTTCAAATTACTGTCAATACATGAGTGTATAATTCAGTAGCCTGAAGAAAATCGGTAGGTGGTTGTGGTTTGGCGACATAAACCAACGAAGATTGATAAAAAGTTTATTCAAAGATGCAGTGTATGCAAAATATTACTCACGTAATAATATGTCAGTATTTAAGAATGTGATATAGTCCTTACTGCGCTTACTACACTCGTGAAGATGCTATTACGCCCACTGCATACTCCCACGCTCCGTGAGTATTTTTCTGAAAGTCATAATAATAGAATCAACCAGGGAGGACATGCCTTTTTGAATTTCTGATACAGAGGTGTTACCATATATGACCACACGAATACTAAGGTTTAATGGCTCAGGAATTGACTCGTTTAGCCATTTCTAAACAACTGTAGTCGTGAAATTTTTTTTTTTGAGCAATATAAACTCGAAAGGTAACCCTTTACAAGTGTTTAGAATTTTTTTGATACAGTGAGGTTTTTGTAGCACCTTGCCCCAAAAGCAGTTGTCAATAGCAATCACAACGTTGACATTCATAAAGTCCTTAGTTGTCACTTAGATTTTTACAATTAAAGTCAGACCGAATCAGAAATGTAAAAGTGGATGATAACCTTTCTTAAATGTTTAGATTAAGTGGTTTTTGATATCATGAATTTTGTGCATACAAGGTTACGGTTGCTTTTTTGAAACCAACAAATCTTCGGTTTACAGTTTTTCATGTTTTATATTCTGGCACAAAACAAGACGCTGTTCTTTTCACAAGAACAAAGTCAGTACAACATGCGAATTGCCCATACCAAGCTGACCTTACATGTACTCAAGTGTGATATGAACCTCTTTGACGTATTCTCAAAAGAGAAGCCAGTTGAGGTTTTATCAGCTACATTTCTGTCATTTTTGTTTCTAGTTTTAATTGGAAGAAAGAGACTGTGAATTTGACTTTCCAAGTCTCCATGGAGATCCTTTACCTTATGAGTAAAGGCATTGTATCCACATCTTTTTCCTCAGTTTGTTTATGAATAATTTTTTTATTTAGACTTGTTTCTATATTTTATAGAACATTAAATGCTAGAACCGAGAATACTCATGCATTCAAATACAGGGCTGTGGAAAACGGTTAAAATTTAGGAACAGGCACTTTTGGTTGACAAGCGTTTTGCGTTCTGCGGTAGTCTTCTGCCAGACTAAACAGAATTCCTTTGACAATTGGTGAAAGAATTTATAAATACCAATACTTAATTGCTTTGCATAGTGGAAATGGCAATAATGGATGAAATTGCAAGTGGTAAAATCAGAGTGGCTCTTCAATAGGCTTTAGTTCTAATTTATGAGGGTATAAACAAAGGTTATGATGATTTTTCTGGATTTTACAGAGAACACACCCTATCACAGAGCAACTAAATCATCTTGATCAGAAAAGGAGAGAAAAACCTACCCCATACGTAGATTTCAGTACACTTCACACCAAGATTTCTTGTATGAAACTGACTGAGAGTCTTTCGAGATTAGTTGACGTTGTTTTAAGGGTTTGTGAGAAACCTGCAATCCGATTAACCTAAAATGGCAAATCTTTTCGAAAGAAAACTATCCGTAAAACTGGAATTTTTAAACTTGCCTTTTAAAACAACTGTTAAGTACTTCATATTAACTGTTGTCTTACTGTGAAATTTGTATTCCTATGACCCAGCATCATTTTTGCCTTTTCGATTTTTTTACACCCATGAAAAATAGGCCAAGTGCAGGGTAGTCACTTCCACCATCCAAAGTGCTTGAAATGTAAAATAGTGGAACTTTTATGTAGTGTTGCTATTTCATTACTCAGGACTTTTAAAAAGTCCTTAGTGAAAAACAGGCACTTGTATAAATGGACCAAACTGAATTTGAACTAACATACAGCTGCCAAATTATATGCAATATTATATGTTTCAGTGGTTAAGTAGGCATACTTATTCATTCATATAGGCAGAACATAAAGAAAGATATGGATATGAAACAAAAGCCCTAGAACTATCCTTGTTCATTTTATCCAGCTTTTGTCCATCCATCGATAGGGGGAGTTTTAACAAGCACACCCAGGCAACAGTTTATAACAAAGAGAATTTACGCGAAAAATACGGCTCATCCTTATCCAAAACCGTAGGGATACAGCACATAAAGTACGGTTTAATTTGTCTACGCCGCTTATTTGTATATATTGTTAAGCTTTTTATCCGAAACTTGCTACTCTCTGCAACGAAAAGCAAATCAAAGGGTCTGAAGACCCACAAATGTTTTGTTTGCAGTACGACTTTTATTCTTAATGCAGAACGGAGAATACACGGGTGTAGATAGAAGGTTTTTATTTACAGAGATATATTGCACTTCAGCTATACTTTAGTGTAAGAATGTTTTACTTTTCACACTGTAAATAGAGGAGTTTAAGTTTATAGCTGCAGTCATTTGCCTTGAGATTGGAAGCAGTACTAATATCCTAATCCCCGTATCTCTTTAGTCTCTTTAGTTTGCTATCCATATATTTATGCATTTATATGATATTATATATTTATGTATATAAAATATTTATATATAATAAAAGGTAAATATAACTAAGCATTTATAAGCAAGCTAAAAGTACCATAACATAAACATATATTTTGAACGTTATGGGAGGTTTTTCAACCAACAATCAAAATTATAGATCGCGAACCTCCAGGCCATAATCTTATGTTTGAAGTCTTTTAATAGGGAAGTTAAGAGGAAGTTGTTATATGATGGCCCATTTAAAAGATAATCCTTAATTATTACTCTTTCTACAATACCATAATTTTTGTACTGACCATCGTCACGATCGAAGCAAGGTCTGAAAAGAATGTTGGGAACTGTTGTATCAGAGCAGAATGTTTATACATCAAGATTTTGACGCCGGAAATTACAAAAAGATTTATACAAATGTAATAATCAGTCCAAATACGGCGTCTGAAATGCCGTATTTGGTCTCAATTCATTTCTCGTTGATACATAGGCAGGTTTCTTTATTTAACTGTGCACATTATAGACCATCTTCTACAGAAAGTTCAAACAAGATGCATAAATTAGCAACATATTCCCAGAGATCTGCTACATACTGCAAGGTTTTTCCGAGCTACGTTTCGAGAGATACTTATCCCATCGTCAGGCTCTATCATGTCATGAGTCGTAAGCTTTTTTCCGAGTTACTTTTCGAGAGATACTTCTCCCATCGTCAGGTTACGACTCATGCCATGATAAAGCTCTTACATCTATGGTTTATTCTGGGTCCATAAAGTTAAGAATTTTCAGAAGGGATTTTTACTTTTTTTTAAAGTTATCTTTCTGGCCATAAGCCTTGAAAAGGAAGATGACCAAAGTTGTCAAAATGACCCTATGTCATCATATTTGTGACATTGTTTTAAATAATGTCGATTTTGAATCTAAATGGTAACTTTATGTATGGAATAAATATTACTCACTGGTGAAGCATTTACGTAACAGTTTTGCAATTGGTTACAGGAGAGCGAGATTGTGTGAAGATTAAAACAAAAGTACGAGCCTGGTGGTAGCCAACGGCTATAGCTTTCTTTTAATATATGAAAGGAATTAAAGTAATTACTCTTGGTTTACATCGAGATAACTAAAGTTCGTCAATTATTTAGTTTCCAGTATACCGGTGCACATGCTGCTACGATCTTCATTTTTTTATATGATTACTCTGCAGGCAAACATGGAGATCGACAACCTTTTGATGGTCCAGGTAATGTTTTGGCACATGCTTTCTATCCTTCTCACGGTGGGCAAATTCACTTTGATGAAGACGAAGATTGGTATGCAGGAAGTACAACAACTACACAAAATCTCGGAAAAAAGAAAAGTCTTCTTCGCGTAGCCATTCATGAAATTGGGCATTCACTTGGATTAAACCATTCCCCAGTTGGTGGGGCGATAATGAATGCAATGTACAAAGACGATCAAGCAACAAAGAATGAGCTTAATGCGGACGATGTAGCAGGCATACAAAGCATCTATGGTAATTTTTTTTTCTGTCATTAAATTTCATTAAATATTCATTAAATTATTGTCTCACGCTTTTACTTGTATACGGCTAACTTAACAGCGCCTTAAAATTATTTCAACTTTTGTAATCTATTTAACTTTATCCCAATTGCTTTTGTATCTTTTCGTTATTGCCTTTCTCATTCATTCTCTTTACCTCACACCTTATCTTTTATTTCGTCTCTTTCCATTTTGTCTCCCTTTCTCACATCTCCGATTGTCGCCGTCCCTTCTCTTTCCTCCTCTCTCCCTTCGCTTGAACACGCGTGCCTCCGTTTTCCTTCCTCACCGCCCATCACTTTCACATGAACTGGACCTCCCTAAATCCTTTCTGTTTCCTCCCTCCCTTCTCTTCTTTTTATCTGTTTACCTGTAGTTCTGTTATTAGTTTTCATACTTTTATGTGTCTTTGGGCGTGGCTATGCACGTGTACATGTGTATTTATCAGTCAGTTTGTATATCTTGATTAGAATCCGCCACGTATCTACCTTCAGATGCATACGTATCTTCATAGAGATAGGTATCTAGTATTTAAAGGTAAAAGTTGCGTAGACAGCTTCATTTGTATGTTCTTCAGTTTCATTCTGTTCCATTGTCTCTGTGGATGTATCAATTCATGATTTGATGCTACTTCTTTCATGTTAGGTTTGTGTGAAACAGACTTTGCATCTGTGTTCAGTTGGATGGGCAATGGCCGTACGTACTTTTACAAAAATAACAAATACTGGAAGTACTATGACTGGGGAAACGAAGCCTACCGTGGGTATCCAAAGGATATTAATTCGGAATGGAGTGGTGTGCCCGACAATATAGATGAAGCATTTCTGTGGGGTCATAATTGGAAATCGTATTTCTTTAAGGTAAGAAAATAGATTCGTCTTTTCAATTTATTAGGCGGCTACGTGTTAACAACAGTGACGATTATGTTTGAGTTTTCATGTTGTATTGCATTGTCCTTTCTCTGACGATTTTCACTTGTGCTTATCATCCATCCTAAAAATGTTTGGTTAATTTGTTGTTGAACTAGAAAGTTAGTTAGTTTCGTTTCACTTGACTATGAATAATATGCTACCAGACATCCGCGAGAAGTTTCTTTTCCCCTAATACCATAGCTGCGGCTTATGTTGAGCAATCAATACATTGTAAAGTTGAAAAACAATAGGCGGACGGTCTTTAGTTATTTTCGCTGGCAAATACAATTCCTATCTGCACGGTAACATGGATGATGAGTAATATTTGCATATATTTTAGATCAAAATTAGCTTGTTTTAACTGATATTTTTAACTTTTTTACTGAGAGTCGTTTGGTTTTAAGTATTTAGACTAGTTTTTTCCACCAGAACGTCATAGGGCAGTTTTTCAGACATTAGTTGATATGTGTGGAGCCCATACAATACTGTATTAAGTATGTGTTAATAACGATGTGTGATTTTGTTGTTTTTTTTCATGTGACAGGGAGATTCCTACTACAAATATAACGATGTGATGGACAGAGTGGATGATGGTTACCCAAGACTAATAAAGCATGGTTGGCCAGGTGTTCCGAATAACATTGATGCGGCATTTACTTGGAGCAATCATGTCAGCTACTTTTTCAAAGATAGTCTTTGCTATAAATTTGATAACGACAATGACAAGGTGTATACTGGATATCCAAAAAATATATCAGTTGAATGGCCAGGAATTCCAAATAACATTGATACTGTATTCAGATATTATTGGGATGCAAAAACGTATTTTTTCAAAGGAACATATTTTTGGCGATGGGATGATAAGAAAAATTTAGCAATTGGTCCTCTGAAAACAAGAAACACTTGGAAAAATCTTTGTTTTGTTTGAAGAATTTGTTGCATTGGCCACTTAGATGCACATACATATAGCACAATATTTCGAGCTATCTTTGCTAGATTGGTGTCCAAAAAGCTACGTGTTATGTTGGACATCCATTTCAATACATGTCAATGAGTTGTACGTCTCATACACACCAAGATATCTTCCAAAGAAATGTGTTTTTTGCCAGAGGTCCTCTGAGAGTACGTAACCCAAACTGACTTTCTGACGTTATCTGGTTAAATCATATTATTATCAGGTTACAATGAAGCGATACTGTGGGTTCAGTGTGGTTTAGAACAAAACAGCTAGAAAGATGAGCAAAACCGTTGCAATTAACACTTGTTGCAAATAAACAAAGGTATAAGAAGCTGTGGAATTTGTACTTTTCTCCATACATTTAACTGTGTCAGGCACATGGGAGTCGACCTGCAATAAGTCGCAAATAAACTGAATTCATCAGAATATTAACAAACCAACTAAAGAGAAACTTGTACGTAATTTATGCCATATGGATTAATTTTGAAACTAACGAGTTCAATAGTTTGTTCTCGCCTTTATTATTAATGGGGAAACTTGAAACAGCAAGCGGATTACACGTTTTACAGATGCCTTTTATGTTGACAACGTAACCTCCCAATGACTAGGTATCTAGTATTCGTTGGCCTACCTTGAAGCTAAGCAGTAGGGATATAGCAACTGATTTATGTGGCCTTTTAATTAACTAACGGCATTTAGGGACCTCTCTTGGTACAGAAACTGCAATAAGAAGCCTAGCCGATTGCAGATTAAGTACACATCACATCTATTTATTCAAATTTAATATCTGTAAATTCGTTACTGGTAACACCTTTTCATTGTAAGCTTAAGTACGTTGTATATTTTAGTGGCACAGTACCTTGGTGAGTTGGATGTTTTACCTGTATCTTCTAACGCAAGAAGCCAAAGCGCTGTGAGTTGTTCTTATGCAAAAGAAAGATCAAATTCATCAAATATACATTGGCCAAAATTCGATGAAACACTTTTTTCGCTTAATGTATAATCAGTTTAGTTTTCTAAAAATTTACTTTTTTTACTGAAATTCATGCCATCTTTTTACCATTTGCTACTCCAATCTTTGTGCGGTTCAACCTTTGAAGTTTCGCAAAACCAGAGAAACAGAAACCCTTGCATGGTTATTCACTTAATGTACATGCAATTAATTCCTCAATTAGATTTAATTGTTTAGGTATAAATAGTTGGATGTTATGTAACCCAGAGAGAGGTAAACGGGAATTTTATGTAATCATGAATGCCCAAGGTAGATTATATTGTCTTCTAATTCAAGCAGATGACTATTCCCGTGTATTCACTTATTTTCAGTTGTTGAATAATTTACTGTGATAAATAATTGGCATGCTCAATAAAATGTTAAGTTTATTTACAAACTATCAAGTATTTTTATATTAACAGCGTTACGTGATATATTAACCGGTTTGGATCTGTCATTCTTATGTCCTAGGTTTTTAAAGCAAATTATAAGAACATTTGATAGGAAAATTTTTTTCCCTTTCTTTTGAAAAGTGAGAAAACAAATGTTACGAAGTCACGAAGACACAAAACATTTTTGAGTACACTTAAACATCTGAGCTTCACTGAAAACAGTTTCCATTGCTATCTCGTCGAGGATAGTCATTTCACTCATTGTAGATTCCAAAGAAGTATGGGTCCATTCTGAGAATTTACTGTCCTTTATTCTTCACGAAATCTATACCTCTAGCCTTCGTGTCACTTCTCGTCCGAGAATATAACTTGAAAAGAGATTATGATTATACTTCGTCTAAGGTATTAATTTAACCCAGGAGCTAAGTTGTGTACAGTGAAACTGAGATTTCTATTTCTTAATGACGATCTCCTAATCGGTGAGAATCCAATATCCTTGTATATTCATTTTAGTAATTTATTTATAATAACCAAATGCTATCCGCTATATCAGGTTTTGTAGCTTAATACACAATAAGGAGAAGGGTTTACTAAATGGCAATTGACTTTACAACTGTGCTTTGATAATATTGCAGGCTATTTCTTTGAATCTTTTCTTTGTGTGTGAAAACTACACTCCATCTTCCTTTTGTTGTCAGCTTCATGTAAACTACATTTTGGAACTCTTACTCTTTTCCTTTTTAGAATTTTTGTTATAGATAATTTTTCGTGGTCAGCTTTACATGCCATCTAGTTTGTACTTTTGTCACCTGATACTAGAATTTTTCAAAAATGATATACTTCAGAAAAATAAATACTTTATCAGTACAATTAAGTGCACTCTTTCTACTATTAATTGCTAGAGTCGTTAAAAACATTGAAATTTATGTACCTCTTTCTGTTCATACCAATTACAGTTCACACAAAATGTATCCGTATTTTGTTTGCAGATGGTACTTCCATTTGCGTAAATGATTTAAAAGAATTTGTATGGTGCTGTATTTCAGATCCTTTACTCTTAACTTTTTTTTAATTCAGTTTTATTTCTACTGCAATTATACCGAAATAGGCCTTTTGAAAATATATCTTTTCCTGATTGTCAGAAGTAAAGCCCCTTTTGAAATTTTATTATTATATATCTTATTATTAACTGATGAAAAAACACAAAATAATAGATTTATTAGAGGTGTTACATATTGATAAAACTGTTGGCAAGGGTGGGGCTTTGGGGTAACCCAGGGTACTACACTTGCAATGATTTGACTTGAATGTTAGACTACGTTCTTTCCTTCATACATAAATTTTTTATATATTTATTGATTTCAACGTCTGCTAACCTCTTTGAAATTATGGATGGACTGGGTAATCTGTTCCTTATAACAGGAAATTGAAAGGGGCGCAATATCTCCAGGTACAGGGCTGAGGCTTAAACTAGTAACCTCGAACCCTGTAAGTAAATGATCAATCATTTAGCCAATGGTGTTTGACTTTGAAAAAATGATGAGTAAAGTGGAAGTTTGTATAATTAGACCAATATTAACAGTTAATATTTTTGTTTCTTATACATTAGTTTCACTTGGGCAGGACAGTCTTAAAAACTACCAAACCGTCTCAAACTACGCATCATTCTGTGTGGAAGCTATAAAGCCTGACCAACATCTCTTTTTTAGGTAGGCAGAGTCTCTACTTATTGCTTATTAAAAAATACTGTACAGCTACTACATCTTAATTTAACAATGTTTTGTAATTTTTTTGTTCAAGCTACGTTTTAACTTGAATTTTGAAAAAAAAAGATTCCCCTTATCACTGATTGGTGTGTGAGGTATCTTGCATTGATTTAGGACCCCTTTCTGCCGTAAAATGGCAGTGCCGCACACATAGAATTTTCATCAGACTACAGACAACAAAACAGAAAAGAGATCATTAAGTAGCTTTATTTGTTTCCATTATTTTTAGAATTTAAGCGTACAGGTATTTTACCTTCACCAGCAAACAATATCTGCTCAAGTTAGGAGACAAATGCGGAGTTTAAACTACATCTAAAACTTGGGCTGTAACTAAAGAGGCCTTGGTGGTCCACCGGTAGACATTTTTGTACGCCCACTCGCTGAGATCAGGGGACTTACAAAACTTGTTGGTAGAATTATTGTCCTGCTTGATGAAGCCCCCTCTAAGCTATATGGCGATCTTCAATCGGGATAAAACTTATTTTTACTGGATTGTAAATTTCCAAGGAGTTCATAATGGTTGTCGTTTATTAAATATTATTTAATTTGGAAACAAGCGTGTTTCTTTTGATTCAAATATTGTCAATAACATTGTATATACATATGGTTATATATCATACTTTGTAAATAAATAAAGGAAAACGTACCTATCCTGGACAAGAACTTAAGAAAGTGTCCTTTTTTCTGTTGCTTACTATGCTTTTTGTTTGAAGTTTGAAGGGTTGTTTATTTCTTTTTACAAACGCTGACAGTCTTTCTTCATGGATACTTGTGCCAATTACATATCTTTTTTAAAACTAATGCTTTAGGATGCGTGTACTGTAAGAATCGAAACCATTACGTTCACGATCGGAATTTTCGGTGAAAACGAGTTGGTTTTTGCATTTTGCACTATCAGGAAACTAGCTAACAAGCACAATTTGTACAAAATCAAACATTTTGAGCCACTTGCATTCTTGAGGAAATTATCTGCCGTTTAAACCTTGGTTTTTTGCTGAAGAATGCGCTCTTGCTGTAATTGCCGGTCAAAGACCTGCGTTTTTAGAAGTACTCGGCTTTTGTACCGAAAATGGAAGTTATAATACCATCCGCTCCATAGTTTGTAAAGATAAATAATAACATTAAGAGATTTACTTAATCACATATTTAAGTGTGTTTATGTACGACCACAAGTGGCGGTTTAATTATAATAAGATAAAAAAGTGCGCGAGACAAACGTTATGTGCTAATCAAGCTCAGTTATAAGGGGCGCGAAAGGACATTTACCAAATTCTTAATTGTAATTCAAGATTTGAGGACCTCTTACCAAGCCGCGAACGCGCTGAAAACATTAAGATCAAGTAGTTTAAACTAAATGGGTTTGTAGCTGACAAATGGGGAATTAAGGCATACGAAGGGTTATCATAACAGTTGATGCCAAAATAAAAGATGGAGATAAAGAGTTAGTTACTATTATTTTCATTTTATTTTTATCGGGAAACAGAAGCTTTACTGTATATATATATATATATATATATATATATATATGTGTGTGTGTGTGTGTGTGTGTGTGTGTGTGTGTGCGTAAATGTCATTTTTGAGAAGAGTATTTTGTATAATTATTGGTTAATTAAAAAAATTGCACTAATTACATCAATTGATTTTGAGGATTGTATCGGTGCTAAATTGCTCAGGCCTTGTTTTGCCCCTTGGTTCCAATGATAGTTAATCTACAAAATGCACGATCTTTACCTTAAGCTTCTGCATTCGTTAGCTGTAGTTCAATATTATCTAACATTTGATTTTTCCATAGTTTGGGGATTCTTTCTCTTGTTCTTTGATTGCCAAATTAGCCTTTCTAAGCTGTAAATAGCACTGTTTTAAAATCTCCTTGACCCTTGGCCGGACCAAAACAGACGTCTAGCCCTGATGAAGTCGATGATTGTGATATATGGATTCAAGAATCATCTCAGCAATATTCAATGGCAATCCAGAAACTTCTATTCTGTCCTGCTATAGTCCTACTAACGCGACAGAAGAAATGAAAAGAACTAACTTCTACACTTCACTGTTTAACTATATAACATCTATACGCAAACACAACATGCTAATCATTGGTGGTGGTATGAATGCCAAAATCAGCTCAAAAGACTGTAATAGAAAGGCTTTCAACAAAAGAACAAATACAAGAAGACTAGCTTTACTAAATCTACTTGAATTGTGAAGCTTAGAGCACATTTTGTTCAGTTGGATCTGACCATCGCAAAGTAACTGCTGAAATGAAACTCAGCCTTTGTGCCAATAAAACCAAACTCAATAAGAAGAGGCTTGACTGGCAGTCATTAGGAAATGAAGAAAATAAGAGAAAATACCTAGTGCAAGCTCAAAACCGATTTGCCATATTAAATGAGCTGGAATCAACCATTCAGCTGATTCAATGTACCAATCAATAATAACTGTTCACGATACAGCTGTTGCAGCCACAACCCCTATTTAGCAGAAGACCACACAAAGATTACCATGGAATGACATCACAATTAAACAGAAGAGGGAGAAGGTAAAAAAAGATCAGAGTACATATAACACCAAAACTACAAGAAAAAAATCAGAAACACCTAAACGAGGCACTGGTAGAGCTTAAACAAGCCTATGACAGTAACAAAGAATCATATATTCAAAGTAAAATCAAGACAATCGAACAAGCCCAGATTCAAAAACGAGCAAAACTGGCATGGGACACAATACATGAAATAACAAAAAGAAAAGTCACAAACAGTGGCCGTGTGTCTGGGAATAGCCCGTCGGATAGAATCAAAAGGTGAGAAGACCAATTGAAAATTACGATGAAGTAGAAACTATCAGCCCGCAGATTCTTCCCATTAACACAAACAAATTTACAATGCAGGAACTTACTCATGCAATTAAATCTATGTCCACAGACAAAGCACCAGGTCCAGATGAAATAGCAACAGAAATATGGAAAGCCGGAGCACTCTCAGAAGAGTTACTTGAAATCTATAACAAAGATTATAATGGTGATTGCCCCAGTCTATGGAAGCTCGCAGCAATAACGCCCGTCCCAAAGAAAGGAGACTTATGCAATCGACAAAACTACAGAGGGATCAGCCTGCTTCTTGTGACTGTCAAATCGGTCTCCAGAAATTGATGAGGAATAGAGACTCGTGGAGAATGCTGATCATGAATTTGTGTGCATTCTATTGATGATGATGATGATGATGATGATGATGATGATGATGACGATGATTCAGGTATTCATTTACTCAGCGCTTTCTTCTTAGAAGGTCAAACCTCACAACTGCAAGACCGATTCGTCTTTTATATCTTCAAAAAAGATGGAATTATCTGGTGTTTTTAACATTTTCACCGTTCAAGTGGGCTCATGATAGAATCTTACACTTAATAACCTAAGACGTCATACTCTATTTGTCACATGGTAACTCCAACTTTTTAGTACAGGGTTTAAGTCTTTTAAAAGCTGCAGCAAAAAGAGTGATATCGTCAGTATATCTTAACTCCACTTTGAGACGGTTTGTTAGCTGTTTTATTCTTTAAAATTCTTGATTTTATGCTCTCAGTGGAAACAAAGGACTTACAAGCTTTATCATGTCATGACTCGTAAGTTTTTTCTGAACCAAGAAAGAGCTTGGAACTCATGACACAACAAAGCTCCCAGACCTACACTCTTTATTCCCCAGAAGAAGGTCGGTGCTGGGTCTATTCATATTTCTCTTTGCATTTTCCACAGGGCTTTCTCCCAGATGATATCAGAAAACGCCTTGACCTCGACAAAATTGATATATATCTTGGTGTTTCTTTCTCTCTTGCCCATAATTAGAAAACAACTATAAAACTTCATTTACCCAATAAACTGATGGTTATATGCAAGTGGGATTACAAAGAGGATGTGTTTCTTTTCTTTCCAGATTTGACAACGTTATAAAATATGTCCTTTTTTCTGTCTTGCTATTTATTCTTGTTTACTTCTGACCATGTCGCAAGTGACCACTTACCTTTGCCAGAATTAAGAGAGGGAAACGGAGAAGTTTATTACAGAAGGGAAAGAAGATGACGTTTAACAAAGGAGTTAAAAGAAGGAAAATCAGTCTTATTGGAAAAGCGAGGGAACGAAGAATAGTTTTAGAGTTTTAATGTACGCGGAAAGAAGCTAGTAGAACAGCAAGACTTATTTGCATACTGATTCCAAGACAATATCCGAATGAGCACTTGTAGAAAGACGTGTAGACCGCTTGAAAACTTTCAAGAAAGGAGCAAGAGAAAAGACCTCATTGCAACAGTTCCATTGAAGTACCTGTAGAATTAAAAATATATTAAATCACAATGATGGGAAAGAGGATGAAATTGAGCAGCCAAAGAAGGTCCAACTATGTTTTTCATACGACATGGTATACGATGCAAAAAAGGCAGGCAAGACCTCCACTCCAAGGGTGACACGAGTATTCCGAGGGAGGCCTGGACAATGTTTTATAAACATGAAGGATGTGTTCAGAAAAAATGTTAGGTGCACACTTGAGACAGCCTTCTTTCATTGCTGCAGACCCGGTAACCTCCTCTGTTTTTTGTTTCTAAAAAGGGGCATAATAAAGGACTTTTCCGAGAAGTTAAAAAAATTGGTTTTCAGGAACCATGACCTATGAAAACAGGAAATAGGTTAGCAGATCTCTGTCTATTGAAAGTGAAAAGCTTTGTCTTGTTAGCATTGAAAGTGGCAAGCCACTGGAAACACAAATCAACAATAGATTCAAAATGGTGCGCAAGGAAGCAAGGAATCATAAATTGACTTAAAGAAAATGCTTTACTCCAAATTAATGTGTAAGAAGTGTTATTATTCGCGACGATATCGATTTTACTTTTCAACCAGTCTCGGGAAGATCATTTAAGAAAAAGAGAAACAATATGGGTTGCAAGAAGAAATATGTGTGATTTGGTGTGCATAAATGCTGGTGGCCTTAGGTCTCGGTATTTTACAGTAAACAAAAAGGCATCTATTTGCGGATAGTGTATTTCGTTCCTGGGTACAACGGCTACCATGTCTTTTTGAAGTGGTATTTTACGTAATTTTTGAGCTAGGGCTTGTGATGGATTCTTTTGTTTCAGTAAAGACCATGACCAGCAACTGTTTTCGTCAACCTCGTCTTGTTGCCCCCCCCCCCTTTTCCTCTTTAAGATTTCCTCACAGAATCTCCGTACCCTGCCTTGCACAAGAAAATAATTTTTTTTTAGTGCTTTAAAATTAAAAAAAGCCTTTAAATTAATTATATAACTGATATTTACAGCAATATTTTCGTAAACTTTGTTGAGATTTTTAGTGACGATAGTATATTTTGTTTTTCTACAAATGGAACTTTTTTAACGAGTGATATAACAAGTAATCATAACTCCCTTACTTGTGCTCGTAGTCATGGGTTAAACTCGAACAGGACGTTCTGAAATAAGTTATGAGAATTTATTGGTCATTGGGTGCGACATTGTAAAGATATACTACCATATGTTCAGATAAGTGCATTGGTAGTTGTTAGGAAGTGCTTTGGGCTAGAAAAAGTGTTCAAACCGAAGAACCTCCCATCCCCTTCACATTTGCAGCTCAACCATCACTTTACAGTATATTCTGACTTGAGGACCTCCAACATGTTCATTGCTGACACATTTCAATTCACAAACAACACTTTCCACTGTCATTTGCAGAGCCAAAAAAGTTTTTCTTGCGCAACATGCGTCTCACCGTTGCCTGGTTGCTGATGACATCATAACAATGTCAAATATTGACCCGATAATTGATTTTTGAACTTGGCACCCCAGTTTATTCCGAACTGTGCAATCGACCTTGCACATGCTGTTATCTTCAGAATTCTCTTTAATTGACAGCCTTTTTGCCGCAACATACCCTTCATGGCTCGAGTTAGTTTTTCATTTTATAGCTCCAAAATAAGAAAAATATTTGCCCCAACACTTTACTTTTCTAGTTAACCGATATTGTTTTTGGTCAGGCAATACAAATGAGTTTTGAAGCAATACACTTGTCTGCAGACGCTAATTCCCAGCGTTAACAGGTTTAAAGTAACACCAAAGGAGATTGGCCCTGTGCCAGCTGGAAATGAAAAGAATTAGTCCAATTTGAAGGCGGGGTTGGCAGGCGCATGTCTGATTTGGTTTTTCGTTTGCAATGGCATTGGGCGCCCCACTTCTGAACACCCTGACTTGAAAAATGCCCTTTGCCACAAATAGATCCAGGAGATATCCGCTAACCACCCAATATATCTTATAACTGCACTAAAGCTACATGTCACATTAATTAAGGAATATAGGGATCGTAAATATTTGTGTACTGCAAATACAAGCTGCATGCTCAGTTTGTTCTTCCAGGTACAACTAGATGCATCATCGTAATTTTCGTTTGGGCCTAATAATTTTTACTTTACAAACCTTCACGTCACCTCTCCACGTGTCCAGTGACTAATGGCCCCACCCATACTTTTAAATCTACCAGGGTCACAGATGCAGGCATGCTGTACACATCATTTGAAAGATTAAAGTAACGATTAGCCTCAGACAAGTTTCACTTCAAAATACGTTTAATTTATTTTTATACACTAACATTCTGGAACATCAGGAAGAAATATGGGATACAAAATGAGGGGATAAAGTCCAAGACGAAGATGACAGATATTTAAATGGGCAAGGGGCAGGTAGTAGTAGTAGTAGTAGTAGTAGTAGTAGTAGTAGTAGTAATAGTAGTAGTAGAAGTAGTAGTAGTAGTAGTAGAAGTAGTAGTAGTAGAAGTAGTAGTAGTAGAAGTAGTA
>RDPX01000063.1:2943237-2956643 GCA_003991215.1 Morbakka virulenta | reverse complement strand
TAGTAGTAGTGGTAGTAGTAGTAGTAGTAGGATGAGTAGTAGTAGTAGTAGTAGTAATAGTAGTAGTAGTAGTAGTAGTAGTAGTAGTAGTAGTAGTAGTAGTAGTAGTAGTAGTAGTAGTAGTAGTAGTAGTAGTAGTAGTAGTAGTAGTAGTAGTAGTAGTAGTAGTAGTAGTAGTAGTAGTAGTAGTAGTAGTAGTAGTAGTAGTAGTAGAAATAGTAGTAGAAGTAGTAGTTCCATGTGGTTTCAAACCCTACCCCAGATGTCTCCAACCAGCTGCTGAAAGATCGGCCATTCTCCAATATGGTCCATTAGTCACCTTCCAACGCGGCTGATGGGCACCCCAGCACTAGAGGATGAGTGGTTTGTGTCTCCAGGCCGCACCTGGGACAGACAGGAGAAGAGCACGCATAGAGCAGTCTTTCTGATGATGCCCACTGTCCACCATTGTATGTGTCAGAACCTGTTAATTGAGCTGTAGGACTTTGAATTACTTCTCCTCCTCTTGGGACGACACTCTGGACCAGGAAATTGCTCCCAGCAACACGCCTCAAAACGTGTAAGGGGCGGGATACGCAGCCAGATTAAGCAAACCAGGCCGGCCAAGCTAACATCACCAAGGGTACCCAGGAAAGGAAGACGACCATAAATAAGAAAGACCTAATGGGAGATTGAGAGACGGCATCGAAGACGTTGGTTGCAGTCAGCGGGTAAGAGTAAATCAGAATAGCAGTGTATGACACGTGTTGCGGAGGCCGTCAGCTAGCCTTGGCATGAAAAGCTGATGTAATGCTGATGGAATATCGTAAGACGTTACTAAATGATAACGTCTTAACTATAGATATTACAAGACAAAAAAGAAATATGTTTGTGTCTTTGTAACTAAGAGGTCTTAACATTTTTAATACACGGTGTAAACAATAGTTACAACGCATTGTGTTGCATGAAATTATTCGACCAATAAATTAAAACGTACTCGTGTAAATTTCTCTGTCTTGCAAATTTAACATTCAAGTAAATGTATTTGAACAAAATATTATGCAGCAAAGGTATGTATTACAAAAAAATTGTGTCTGTATTATTAACAATTGCCCGGGTTTGCATTTAGGGGAAGCAACACAATGGAAAGTTTGATATGCTATGTTTAACAGGTTACGAAACCGCAAGGTTTGAAGTCACACAACGGAAATCTTCCAAAGCTTGGTATCTCAATGACTAGCTTTAAAGATTTTTAGATTCTCTAATCTGACAGCAGCAAATTAGACAGGCGCAATGACATCAATGAAAAGAGGATGATCGCCTAAATAAGTAGAATAAAAAAGTACTTACCAATAAATGGGGAAGATACAGGATTAAGGCCAACTGTTTATATTGACAGTCTGTATAGATATACTGTCAATTGGGCTGTGATATGATACGAGAACATAATAGGAAATGATGTATGGGAACTGAAAGACATCTTTGGTGAGATAAGCGACCTTATGGGGAGGGAACATCTGTGCACCCCATATCATCATTGTTATGGTCACCTGGATGTAAAAGAAAAAATATGGAAGATTGTCACAACTTAATATCTATATGAAATGCCCATCAAACAAGACATTGCACTTCTTTAGGAACTCAGAGTTTTTGTTGAGTATACAATCATCAAGCTATTAATGAACAAAACTTCCCTCATAATTTCATAACATTTAAAAAAAAAAGAAACAAAGTTTTGTAAGAAATAATAGAGATGGTTTAGTCTCTTCCAAAATGTGAATAATGGTCTAAAATAAAACTATAAATGGAGCAATTCTATCCCTTTGCATGCACTGTAATAAACCTTGTAGTCGTCGTCAGTAGTGACTTTCACATGTTGATAAGGCAGGCGGATAGGCACTTACCAATCAAGTGTGTAGTTTAGACAATTACATGATCTTAGATAGTCTTTGTTTTCTTCAATGAGTATCTTTGCGTAATGTTGCTTGATTATGAAATTGATATTTGGGGTTCAACAATAGCCAAGTTTTATTGTGTTTGAGCTCATGATTCGATGGAATTTGTGGGCTTTGCCTGATTGTGCAATGAACATTAAACACTTTGTTTCTAAAGAACTGCAATTTCTTGTTTGATTGATACTTTTAAATACTCTACAATTTTATTACAATTATCATTAACTAGGTAGATAAACACACAGACACAGACACAGACACACACATATATATATATATATATGTATATATATGTATATATATAGAGAGAGTTATGTCTCAAAAGCTCTGTGCTGCACTGATGAGCCCACAAAGGGCGAAACAGTACTGTCTGCAGATTGAGTATATATATATATATATATATATATATATATATATATATATACATATATAGTATAAAAGTGAAACTCTCACAAATCTTTAGCCACAGATGGAACTGGCTGATTATATGACAATAAAGGGACAATATATACATGGTCAATCCACATCACAACACGAAAGACAACACAATGAGAAATACAAAAATGAATTATTCGCAAATAGAATGAAGAGAGACGATGGGTGAAGGATAGAAATGAATACAGATATGGTGAAAAAAGTGATGAAAAATGTTAGATGGTTTTTGTTGATGAACAAGAAAAAAAAGTAGATAGGTCTGATGATGAATACTACAGTCATGGATCATCAGTCGATGACCATGTCTATCATTTCGGGCACTTAACATTTATATAATTATATAACTATATATATATATATATATATATATATATTGATGGAGAGAAGAGTCAGAAGATGAATGACACTTTGCATCATCTCGACTAGCCTGTTTTGTTACTGTTGTAGTGTTGGTTCCCTAGACTCTGTTATGCCAGGAAGCTTGCACCATTTAAAAAGGGCACCAAGCTGACTAGATCTGATCAGAACTGTAGCGTGTTACAAATTTTATGCTGTTGTTTGAAGGCTTACAAGAAAGCACAATTTTGTATGTTATGTGTAACTGTGCGAGGACTAGCTTGGCAAAGTTGGCATAAGTCTGTGGCATTGTTGTGATGTTCGTAGGTATTTTGTGATGGGTGATGGGCAGCAAAGTTGTAACAGATGTACTCTCTCCGATCTTAAGAACTGAGTTTCTGTGCAGTCAATAGTTGGCGGCGTGGGTATCTAATATTTTCTTGGTTGTGAGGTGAGTGTGGATGTGTTTCTTGAACTGTATGATGTTTGAGGGTGGTGGTATGGAATATAAGGTGCTTGTGTAGTTTAAGATGTGTTTGCTATTTTTCTGTCTGTTTGAGGGTGATCACGTAGAAAAAAACATGAGCTTTTTGTATTGTTTGAGCATTGTGTATTGTGTGCATTGTGCATTGTGTGCCTCTCACGTCTAAGTGTTGTCGGACTGTAAGAATCTTGGCTTTGGGGTGTAAGTGTTCTATGGGGTTGATTGTGTACTCCCTAGAATAATCCTGAGTGCTGTATTTTGGATGGTTTGTTGTTTGTTTAGTGTTGTGTGTTGGATATTGCAGGGTGCCCGGCAGGGGTGGCATATCCTATTATGGAGTGGATGTATTGTTTGTATACTATGGCAAGTGTTCCTTTTTGTGTTGTCCAAATGTTGTACTTGTTAGTGACCTTAAGGTATTTAGTCCAGGTCTGCATTTTGTGATTATGTTCCTGACATGTGGGGAAAATGACATTGACTTGTTGTTACTCTGAGGATTTTCGTTTCATGAGTATGTGGAGTATGTGGTGTCATTAAGTGTTGCTATGGGTCGGTACTGATGTTCTTTGTTGTTACCTGTGAGTAATATGCTTGTGGATTTAGAAGCTGTTACGTTCAATCTATTTTTTGTGAACCAGTTGTCAAATTGTGTTAAATAAGCTTGTACATGTGTGGATTTTTGTCTATGTGTATTACTGTGATTGTTAAATGTTTTGGATATGACGAGAGGTATATGTTTTTTGGTTGTGTTGATGTGTCGTGCAAGTAAAAATTGAAAAGTGTTTGGCTTAGAATAGAGCATTAGGGGAGACTGTTGAAAAACTTTCTTATTTTGGATGACTCGCCGTCCGTTGTAGTATACGAAAGCTTATCCTTCTGTTAAGTAGTTGGCAAACGTTTGGTGGTGTAGTGTACTGTGGTGTTCCAGAAGAAGAGTTCTTGGAGATGTAATATGTATAGTTGGTCCAACTATGTGGCAATCCCTTTGCCTCTTTGTGTGATGTCCTTGTGGGCATACCAGTCTGTGTGTTTGGCATTGAAGTCTACACCCAGAAGGACATCAAAGAGACAGTATTGCTTGCAAATTTTCTCTGTCATTTGCTGGTACACCCAGGGAATGTTTTGGAATAATATATGTGTTAGTGATTGTAATGTATTTGTTGTGTCCTGATATAATGTTGAAAGCTTGTAATTCTGTATGTCTGACCATTTGTGTTAGTATTCTGAGGTCTCATGTCTTTTAATGTACGTAATGTTGTGATGTACGTATCTGATGAGCCCTAGCCATTTTCTCTGTTTTGCCTGATGACTATGTAGATGACTATTTGGCATTTTATGTGTGTGTATGTTTTAATTTTGTGTCTTGAACGATGGCAATTTTGATCTTTTGTTTATGCCAATACTGTTTTAATTCAGTGTGTTTGCTACGAAAGTCATCTGTGTTTTATTGCAGATTTAGATGTTGCGGTGATTGTGTCTTGCTGTGTTAGTAGATGTGCTTTGTGATGTACTTTTGTATTTGGTGAAAGAGAACCAGGAGGAAAGGGTGGATTGTGTGAAGAGGGTGTCTGCATTAGGATAAAGTGGAGTATTCATGTTTTGGTAGTAGAGGAGCAGGTGACAGCTGTAGGGGGAGATGACATGTTTGGAGCTGGTTGGTGATTGTTTGGTACGGAGAGAAGTATTTGTTGTGTTGGTGCTTGTTGTCTGTTGCTGTAGATTTTGCTACTCCATAAAATGAATATCAAATGTGGGTTATAATTTTTTAGTGTATTAAGTGTGGTGGCCGAAGATGCAGCCATCCTCTGTATGAACTGCAGTGGACATGGCCCCGGAGCGAGATGCTGTAACACGTGTACTGAAAATGAGACATGTATAGGATCCATAGTACTGCTCAAGGTCACAGGCTAGGAGTAGTTGTAACGATGCAGGAGCAGGGTTGCAGCATCCCTTCAAAGAAATAACTGGTGAAACCTGCTGCTTGACACCAACCCGGGCGGGATACCATGAGAAGAAGTTGGGTAGCCACTCTTCTTGTAGACTTGTGCCCTCTCCACGTCTTTGCAGTAGGGTCGATTGTTGAAGTTTGGTCCAGACGTATGAATGATGAAGGTATTTGCCGTCCTTCTGTCTCCAGACACATTTACTCCTGAACCAGCCTGTTTTGTGATATTACTCACATGTCAGGAGATGTATTGATTAAAAATATATTCAAAATTACAGATTATTTATATTCTAGGTGTTACGGTTAGATATTAATTATCAACGGTTTGTTCTATGGCGGCAAGTAGACACGAGTTGGTTGCTTTTGTTAGATTATGCTTATTTTGGTCGGCAGAGGATGGACCTTTGGTTTGTGCTGTTGTAAATTCGGTTTGATGAAAAAATCCGCCACGACATGATGTGAATAATGTTGTTGTCTTTTAGTGTCCAGATGTATTTGCTGAGTTCAGTTACGTTCCTGCGTTTTGTGTGTCGAAAAGATACGGTGTGATTTCTGTATCTGCTCTTCAATTCATTTTTTGTGTATCCGACTTACGTTTCATTAGTGTTGTTGTCTTACCGTGTGACGGTGGCTTCTAAGAAGAGAGAAAATTGCATATGAATATGCTTATGATAATTGCATACATATTTTCTCAATCTGCAGACAGTACTGTTTCGCCCTTTGTGGCCTCATCAGTGCAGCACAGAGCTTCTGAGACATAACTCTCTGGCCATGTTGCCGGAGCAAACACAGGTTAAAGAGTTATTGTGGGATCCTGCCAGNTCAGTTACGTTCCTGCGTTTTGTGTGTCGAAAAGATACGGTGTGATTTCTGTATCTGCTCTTCAATTCATTTTTTGTGTATCCGACTTACGTTTCATTAGTGTTGTTGTCTTACCGTGTGACGGTGGCTTCTAAGAAGAGAGAAAATTGCATATGAATATGCTTATGATAATTGCATACATATTTTCTCAATCTGCAGACAGTACTGTTTCGCCCTTTGTGGCCTCATCAGTGCAGCACAGAGCTTCTGAGACATAACTCTCTGGCCATGTTGCCGGAGCAAACACAGGTTAAAGAGTTATTGTGGGATCCTGCCAGAGTGCTCAAACTACTATATATATATATATACATATATATAATATAATATAATTATAAACACTAACACGCTGCAATTGCATAAAAATGTTTTTTTTAGTTTATAGTTACTCAGAAAAAACGTTAACTTGTAAAACGTTTTAACTTTATGGATTTCCGACGGAGACACAAGTTAAACATTTAAGTAGGCACAAGTGATTTCCTGGACTATTTCTTTTACATCAATTAACGGAGAAGTAAGACAAATAGCTTTCAGGGGGATAATAGTTGGAAGGTATGAATGGCCTCACAAAGGAAAAAACTAGGAAAGAGTTTATAAAACTTATCAAAAATGAATTTTCATTAAAGACCACAATGAAAACAAACCTCAAAATCGTAAACTCCTTGGATTTAACACTCAACCTTGAAATGGCATTTATCAACAAAACAGCCAATTGGTACATATCAGTGCACAGTCGAAGCATTCACTAAATATCACTCGTGGTATTCCATCATTACCATCAGATAGAATAAGCAATATCTCCTCAAACTTTTTTGTCTTTAAACTAGCAGCACCAGGTTATAACAATGAACTAAAATCAAGTGGTCATAAAAACCAAATCGTCTCCCATCGAAAGCTTCAAAAAGTTAAAAATAGAATATACCAAAAAACCATTTGGTTCAACCCACCATATAGCAAATACGTAAAAGCTAATTTTGCTAAATGGTTACTGAACATCTTTACCAAAACTTTCCCCCAAAACAAAGACTATCATTTGTTTAATAGAAACAATCTTAAATAAGCTACAGGTGCCTCCTTAACCTGACAAGCATTACCTCATCCCACAACAACAAAAATTAAACCCGGTATCTAATACGGTCGCCAAATCAAATCATAGGAAGAACAATACTTGCCCACTCAATGGTAACTGACTCGACAAGTCTGGTATCTACAAGTACCACATTAAATCGTCTGAACATAATGCTGGGAATATTACGCCAGGCTAACAGGTGATACTTTTTAAGAGAGATAGAATGGGGACAACCATTAATTTAAGAATGAAGATAAATCAAAATTGTTAGAACGTTCAAAATATATATTGAACATTCAAAATCAGAAAATCTCGCCAACCTTTACCTCCATCACTCACGTACATGCATGAATAGTTGCAAAAATTCAATCTTTCTTCAACTGAAAAATATCGTACTATTAAGGTAAACCTTGTATTAGTTAACAAGAGATCCAAGCTCGTATCTAAGCAAACCAAGTAGCTAAACACATTGACCTGGGGGGAAGATGGGGGTATAATCTGCGTTTCTCCTCAGCTTGAGGAAGGCAAGAATTTTATAAAGGGAACATTGAGAAAGGGAGAATTGAGCTCGTTTTTGCAATTGCTTTAGCATGGAAAATAACTTTTACCTGATATAAAAACAAAACAACTACAACAGAACAAGTTAGTGACAAGACAGAACTAAACAAACTAACTAGAGAAATTAGAAAAATAAACCACGAGGCTTTCGTATTCACTCAACAGAAAATTCAAACAGCGCTGCAAAAGCTATTGCTTCACAAAACTGTGGTTGAACTGGCGATAAATCATCGATGGTCATATTTCAGTGTTTGGTTTTGCAAATCGAAAGCTCATTTCCTATTAACAATTGTAGCCATGTAAAGAAAAACACCCCTTAGCTTACATGCATCATCATTTTCAGTGCTTGCCATAGATATTGGTGCATTTACCACAAAATCATTAAATCAAGATAGTAAACCTGGGTCTCTTTGAGACCTCCACTCTTTCCCATATACTCCTTCTAGAGTTTGCAAATCTGCTGAAATCTTTTTTGAAGAATATATATTACACATATATCAAGACCATTTATGCGACATTTATTTATTACCTTCAAAACAACTGGCATTTGACTGGTGGAAGACTGAGATATTTGACATTTGACTTGTAATGTTTACTGCTCCTAATTGAAAACTGAAAAATGGTTTACAAACTTGATCATATAATCCCTTGGAAATGACTCTATGCTCACTTTTTACCTTACGCAATACGTTCACCCTTACACAATATATATATATATATATATATATATATATATATATATATCCGCCTCTCTCTCTCTCTCTCTCTCTCTCTATCTCTCTCTCTCCGAAGCAGATTACATTGGTGGATTATGTAACCTGTATACCAGGTTGCATAATCCACCAATGTAAGTATCTATCGAGTTCCACTCTCAAAACTGGGTGAAATCGGTCCAATAAGGTCCACTGCAACACTCCAGAATGGTTCATCCAAAATAGGCAATTTTTGCCATTGGTACTTTCCCTAATTTTTCTTTTGGAAACGCATTTTGGCACACATCACATGATGCACAGAATCGTGATACATCCCCTGTTATGCCTGTCCTATAAAAGCTTGTCCATATCCTGCCTAATATTTTTTTGCTTCCAAAGTGTCCTCCTATTATGCTGTCATTGACCAACTCTAGTATCTGCATACGGACCTCTGGGGGACTAATATTTACTTTGTTTTTATGGTTGTTCCGGCTCTTGGCTGGATAAAAATACACTAGAGGGCCTTATCCCGGGCGTCATATTGATACTGGAATCCTTCTTTGGCCTCCAATATTTTTTCTTGTGACTTTTTAAATTCCTCTGGCTTCATTACTTTCAAATCAGTTGAAGTGACATTGAGCTGGTTTAGTGGCTTCTCCTTCGTTTTGGTGTGTCTCTTGTCGTCACTGTTACTGCTTGATTTTCAATTATTTCTGATGTTTTTTCTTTGGCTGTGGTATTTTCTTCTCCCTCTTGGTCGTCATTGATGGCTTATGTAGCTCCTGGAACGTTCCCAAGATTAAGATCACACAGTGGGCCTACCATACACATAACCTCAACAGTTCTCTTATAGTATCGTGTATCAATATCAATCTTTGCTATGGGAAAACTGCGAAATTCCCCGTCAATCACCATACACAAATGGCTTGCCTCTGTCTGCTGCTCTAACAGCTGCACAACAGCATCCTCTGTCTCTTAACACATCAACCTCCTTCCCATTGAGCATGCCTTTGGTAACTGGCATTTTAACATGTCTTCCTGGGTGCTAGTTGCAGCCACCACTGACCTCTGAGACTCTTGACCCATTAGCTTCATACAGCTATCGATCCACTATATTTTCTGCTACAGCTACACATGGATTCTTTTGTATGGAACATGATGTAGCATACCTCTTTGTCTGGTCTTCTTCTCGTATTCCAAATAGACCTTTTCGTGCTCTCCATTCTTCTGTAGTATGTCCCACTTTATGACAGAAGAAGCGTTCCTTTCTTGGCCTAAACGTTACACTTGGTTGTAACATCTATGGCTAGTCGGACGTTATTTGTAATCCCTTCCTCAAGCTGCAAATTGGGTGGTGAGGGCTGATATCCTTTCCACTCCGACGGCTATTCCAAGACACCGTCTCATTATGGCCTTCCAGTAAGTGCTGTCCTCTCAGCTACACTCTTTGGTACATGTTCCATCAGAAAAAATCCTTCGGTTGGCAAGACCTCCATTAAAACCTATTCCCTCACTAGTAGGTGCTTGAGTCCCTCGAACAACTGCACCTTTTGTGCCATCTATATCCATTTATCCAAGCAACGTGCGATCTTTGACACCGATCGGAATACAGTTTCCCCCTAGACAGATTTGGATTTGTAGCAATTGGTTCTAAAGCCCTCTGATGTAACTTAGTATCACTTTAATACTGCAGTCTTTAATTTCTTATAATCTGCACACTCGCAAGGCATACTGGCATAGACAACCAATCTTTAGCCTGTCAACAACGGGCTTATAGCCTACACTTTCTTGTGGTCATCCGTGACCCGTAGCAAGTCTCTTAAATCGCTTAACAAAATTATCCATTTCATCCTTTGTCTCGTGAAATTTCCGCACCTTGGCTGATTCACAGAATTATTTCACTGTACCTCCTTCGATACCTTCACTACAGCTATATCCTTGACCTTGAGTAAGGAATTTGTATACGAAACCGGAACTTTAGAACCAGAAAATAAATGATATCATTCGATTACCTTAGTTTAGCAAAGTACTTCCCGGACGAAAGAACGAGAAAGATTAAGTGGTGAAAGAGGAGAAAAAAACTCGTGACATTGTTAAAACATTTCAAGACTTCTTCAAAAAACTGAAACCGATTGGAGGTCAACCACCCATTTTGTATACATTAGCAAAGGTGCATACAGCCAGCATTTCTGTAAAACCGTTTGTGTCTAAGCCAGCGTCTCCTTACTCCAAAATTGCAACACAAGTGAGTGAATGGTTATCTACTGTAAATGAGTGCAAAATTAACTCCTCTAAAAAACATGTTGCTGATGCCCTTAAAGAGATCAATTTAGATGAGGACTGAGAAACAATCAGTTCTGGTGTAATATCCCTGTATACAAATGTTTCTGTTGAAGAAGCAATCGATCATTGTACGAACTTATTATTCTCGGGTATTTACGAAAAGCCTCCGGTTGATAAAGAAACATTTAAAGAAGTGTAAAAATTTTGCAGCTGCAAAGTTATCATCTCAATCGGCGATAGGTGGAAGTAAGTGGATGGTCTTGTTATGGGCAGTTTGACCATACAATAAATGGTGACATCGTACTGTTTAGTAGATACATGGATGATATCCTTCGGGACACAAAAGGACCAAAAATTGAGGAGTAGCAAAGAAAGATAAAAACTTACACCCCATAATTTAATTTACAATCAAACGTAAAACTCAGGACTCGCTATGTTAATCGCCCAGTCGAATGAAAAACTGTCTTCATCGTGGTTTACAAAAACAACCAACACGGGTCTTACTACGCTCATTACCACCAGATACACACGTTCAGTAGTCCTCCAGGTGGTTCATCGCATTGTAAGATCTTTCAGTATGTGAAAAGCTCTTCATTTAAGTTTGAATAAAGCAAGAAGGGTATTCGAAAACAACAAATACCCGCCTAGCTTCTATCGTCTTATAATAACGCGACTTTGGTGACGATAATAAAGGACGACAAAACAGAAAAGGTGGAAAAGAAACCAGAACGTTAAGAGAAGAAAATCATATTCTTACAATATAGAGTTGAAATGTGTTAAAAATACGAAAGATCGCTCAAACAGACTGAAACAATCTGCAAAGTTCCTTTTACCTCACGAAAAATTAGTTTCCTTCCATTATTGAAACCACCAGTGTCGAAAGCTCTTAAATAGAGTTGTATAAAATTAGCTGTTCATGATGTAATTTATGTTATGTCGTGCAAACTACCTGGCGTCTGCATACCTGAGCTGAAGAGTATTTATTCAAAAAACTCGAGCCATTTGGTCACGATTCTTTTATCATCACAATCAATTAGTCGTTTACTGATATAAGAAGCTTTGCTCATAAAGGCAATTAAACCGTTACTCGATACAAGAAACGAGCATCGAAGTCATACTTTGACAATAAAAATTTAATAGTCCTATGTAATTGTTTTGTTTCACGGGTTTCTTTTGTTCAGCTTTCCTTTGTTAGCGTTTATTCCAATTTTTCTCGACTTTTTATCATCATTTGAGTTTTTGCATTGACACTGCATTGGGAGTGGTCGTCTTTGTGGCGGCCCCAACCAAAGATTGGGGTCCAGGCTCCCTTTTTCAAAGGTTCTGTAGATTACTGAAGCGCGGGAACCAAATCTACCAATACATCCAATCATAAGAAAGAAAAAGAAAGATGGTTACTTTCTCTTGATGTCCTGGTGAAAAGACAAGCGCATTGTATCATTTCCGTTACCATCTATAGGAAAGTAATTCACACTGACAAGAACCTCAATTATGCATCATAACATCCAGCATCGGCTCATAAAAGAAGCATCGCCACTTTGTTAGAAAAAGCAAGAAGCACAATTTCAAACCCAAACAACCTTGGAAAGAATGAAAGCAACCCTCAATAGGTTCTCTTATCCAACGGATATCATGATATCCAATGTCCACAGCAGCGTAACATTGCTGGGCACAAGGTCATACCTTTGACTCTGAAATTCAAGAGATTATAACCAAGAAAACTAACACAACAATTAAATCAAAATAAACAATCCTTTCCTTAAAGAACAACAATCACATCAAAGGTATATCTTCAACTTTTCCAGAAATATAACAAACACAAGACAAGTATTGCGCCACTCCCCAAAACAGCTCAGAGAAAAGCTATTGAAACAAAACATAAGGCAGCTTCTGTACGAAAAAGCAATTCTATTGTTGTATGCACCAAAGATACAAGATACTGAAACTAAAACGTGTAACAGTTTCATACATAAACCAATACTTTGGGATACAAGATTACTCTTTACAGTTACGAGTTAGGTGAAATAATTACCAACAAATCAAACTACTAGCTTGTTGATGACAGGATTCGGCAGGAAGGCGAGTAGCCACACCCTCCTATTTTCTCTAGCTAATTTCAACGTTTTGTAGTATTCTTCTTAGATATAGTTAATAAGTTAGGAAATTTAGTAGTACGCTTTATCTCTGTCCTAACCAACGACCTTAGCAATGTTATTCAGCGTCAAATCTTGGATAAATTGTGCTTTACAATTTTTACTGCTTTCGAATTCGTTATTATTTATTATTTTAAAGTTCGTAATACAATGCCGAAACTTGGTAAGAACTGACTTGCCACATTTGGTCCGAGGTTAAGTACTAGCAAGCCAGTTCTTAACCCAAATTCTCCCAATGTCTACAAAAGTAGACTTGTAATCCAATGCTTGTTTTATAGACACTTGGAGCATATTTGGCATTAAATTATGTCCCTCGTTATTTTAGGATAGATGATAGGCAAGATGAGCTATAAACTGATATTTAGTTTGGTACAATGTGTCAGTATAAGATATAAGAAGTGTGCCAATTTTCAAAAAAATCTGAACTGCCAACCACGTTCTGCACTTTGCTGTGTCGGCGAGGTAGCCGGCAGTAAAGACGGTTTTAAAGTTTGTATTTACACTTTACAAGGGTGATTCTATCTAATAAACATACTTTTATTTTGTTATTGAACGTTACACAAAAAGTTCATGTCAATAAATTTTGAAGTCTACAATTGTAGACATTGGTAGGAAGTGTTAGCATATTTCAGATTTGCAAAATTGAGACTCATATTGATATT
>RDPX01000063.1:2910871-2941354 GCA_003991215.1 Morbakka virulenta | reverse complement strand
TTTATATATATATATATTTATTTATTTATATATATATATTTATTTATTTATATATATATGTGTGTGTATGTAATCAAATAAACTATTAGTAGTACAAAATATAAAAATCACTATGAAAATAACGTTCATTTTCGACAATAGCTATTTCGTTGGCACTCGACTGGGCCAAAGGCCCAAGAAGGTGGCGGGCTTTCTCGATCGTTTCTTTGTTTTGAAGATCAATTAAAAACACACTTACTTTCAGCTTTCTTATTATGGCACTTTTCATCCAGTCGAATGGCAGCGAAATAGCTGGACCAAAATGAACGTTATATATTAATAGCAATATAGATAAATAGATAGATAGATAGATAGATAGATAGATAGATAGATAGATAGATAGATAGATAGATAGATAGATAGATAGATAGATAGATAGATAGATAGATAGATAGATAAAAAATACTTCATCCTGTTTAAAACCCCATAACTTTCAAATTCCTCAATAATACACAGTCCAACTACGTGCAGCATATATATATATATATATATATATATATATATATATATATATATAATAATCAACAGAAATGAACAATATACATTTAGTTACTTACAATAAAAATCTCTACCAAATACAACTCGAATAAAATGGATAGCACATATAATTGCAAAGAAAAGGAAATAATTGAATAAAACCTATTTTTTCCTTTTATTACAAAATGTTTAGAGGGTGCCTAACTAATTTCTAGAAAGATTCTACGAAAGCCAATCAAAATAACTAGAATGGATTGGGAAACAAAATCATGCAAAGTGCAATAAACATATATTACAAATTTAAGAAGAAAACACTAAAACAAACCAACACTGCAAAAGGAGGGGGGTCAGAAAAATGTAATGTTATTGAAAAAAAAAATTGTTTGAATCACTATGGAATAGGCATTTTTTTCTCTATATAGAGCTGGTTGTTAAGAAATTATACATACTGGAAATGTGGGTTTCTAAAATAATATTTAAGATGCCGTGAACTGCAAAAGAACCTAACGAGAACATTCTAAAATTAAACAATTCTAAATGAACTGAAGCGATAAAAAATAAATAAGCCGGCATCAACTCTCATGTAGTACGCAAGAAAGCATTAGAATAGTTGTCCATATGAGCTAAAATAAATGGTACAAAACCCCAGAGACAGGTCACTAACAATGTTTATGCGGAATTTTAGGGAATGGATTCCGGACGATATATCTGTCCTAGATAAATTACAAGCGTGTATGTACAGCAAGTGATGACGTTTCATAACCCCTAACTTCCACATTAGTGAAGGAACATAATATTGAAGATAATGAAAATGGTGACGTGGATGGATTCAAACCAGAAATGTATAGCTGACATTTCTGGTATTTTATATACTGTTGTGAATGAGTAACGTGTGGGAGTGGGGGGTGGGAGTGGGAGTGCTGTTGACCGAGTGCTACATACATTATGAACTGCTCTTTAAAACCAAGGTGTACATTTATGTGAAACACTATTTCAAAAAATCTATTAGGTATCTTCTCATGTTCTTGAAATTTAAGGTGAACGTGGCTGATCAAATAACAAATTTCTAAATAACATATGCAACAACAAAACCTAGTAGAGTCAAATTAGCGAATATGTGTGTAAAATATGGGGTGCAAAATATGGAAAATATTTCACTTCCTACACGCATGTCGGATGATGCATCAAAAGTCTTGATGGTTCTTTGAAGGACTCAGAAGTATATAAATAATATCTAAATGTACAGCTTGTTTGATTTAATGTATTTAACCACAGCGTCGTGAGTCAAGTACCGAATACTCTCGCCCTTCTTTAATATTTGCCTAGAAAAGAATAAGAATTAAACATGGAAAGTAGTTCAAATAATCTAATCAATAAATCAAAGGAAAACTAATAACAGTAGATAATGCGGAAAAGACATCTGGAGTATATGTATAAAACAGTACACAAAAGGTGACAAAATATTGGTTTCCCAGACCTGTGTTAGGATTATTTGACCCTGTCATATAGTTGTAACAAGTTCCTGTGTCCTCAATTGTTAGCATATACATTTTAACAAAACAAGTTTTGGTAAATGTAATAGTAGAATTTTTTATTCTTATACTCATCAGTACTGCTAAGCTTATTTGATGCCAATGTACGTTTTACGGAAACGCCCAGCAATTAAACTACTCCAAAAATGTTTCCACGTATAAAATACCAAGTAAAAAGTGGTTTTAACCGAATGGCAAAATTTTAATTAAGAATTTCGAAACATAAAGTAAATGAAAAGATTACATATATGAATTGTGGCAATAACCCAGAAATATAAGACACATTTGATTACGGTGTCTTGGTATGGAGCGATTGGCAGTTGAAGCAGCGAATTAGGTAAGAGAGATGATTATGGCTATATGCTCAGTTCAATTTAACGCGCATCTGTGCATGAAATAACTTAGAAAATTTGTCGAAATATAAGAATTGTACTTACAGCATCTTTATTACTACGATTATCAAATCCAGTTAAAATTTTAGGTTGATGTCAATATAGGGTAAAAAAATTACGGTCAGCCTGCAGGTAGGATAATATCATGCTCAATCTGAGCCTGAAAATGAATTCTGGGTTCCACAAGAATCCTTTCTATGGTATAAAGCGTGTTCCAGTTGTTGATCAGCTCTACCTACCATTTCTTACCTACTATAACAATTACAACAATTAATATAATTCACTACAGGAATATATACATACTATAATTTTACAAGTCCTTTCCTGGTCCTTATTTAACAAAGATACCATGAGCCATATATATTCAAAAAAATGGCGCATCGTCTCAGTTTTGAAGTTTTTGAAAATAGAAATGGCTTTTCAGGACTCATTTTAAAAAGAATAACGAAGTAACTAGGCATCTACTAATCTAGTAACCAGTTTATAATGTTATCATCGTCAGTTTTGATAACGTCGGCAAAATTGAGATTTCTATACAACATTTGATGGACCTAGATAACCTGCAGCCTAAATAACCATTTCCACGAAAATGTGGGAATACAATCCTCAAAGTCGTTTAATTTCATAGGAGCCAGTCTCAGTTCTCTGTGCCGTACGTATCTATGTTAAACTTCATCCTAAGATCTTCAATTAACTCCACTTCATGTTTAGAACATAGAGCAAGTGAGAATCTGCATTAACATGGTATGTGAATGAAGTTACGACGAACGTGAGTGCTCCGTTGACAAAGCTATTACTGAAATTTTAGGGCTGGTAATTAAGACTTTTTCAGCGAATGAATGGTGAAAGTATTAGTTAAAACCTACTTTGGCTTACAAGTGTGAAATATTTGTGCTGGTAGGATCGAGCAGTACAGAAATCGCTCCCCTGCTTAGTTTGTTTCCTTAGCTTCCCTTGGTCTATTGGTCTACCTTTTTTATAAGAGTATCGTCCTGTTTACTTCTTCACAGTTCATGTACCAGCCTACCTCTATATCTTTGCATCAGTTTCCAATACTATGTGTTAATAGGCATTTAATAAGGCCGATGCTCAAGAACTGCCTTCTTGGTACATCATTATTATTTCTATTGGTATCTAATCTTCACTCTTATCTATTACAAATATTTCCGACTTTGATTTTAAGATCGACATAATACATAAAACACTAACGAAGCAGGCTTTACGTTAAACTGTCACTAAACCATGCGAGAAAATTGTCAACTGATCCCTTTCGTCATGACGTCATATTGTTTAAACTGTAAAAAATCACGATTTTCGCCGATGGTTTATTGTTTGGTCACAACGCGAAAAAACTGCATACCTATATGCGTGTAAATAATCCGCTCAGTACATTATCTTACACATTATCGCCCAGCCCATTCCTCTCTGCCTTTTTATTAAATATCCCAACGTTAACCTTTCTGGTTTGATCCACAGAGATATTTCGAGATTGCAAGTAGTGTTTCAGAATTATAATAGCTTCTATACTATTCTGGTATTCTTTTTTTCTCTTCGGTGAGAAAGGGAAAAGTCATATGAAGTTATTAGTACAATAATATTGCTTACCTAATTATCGTAGCACTCATGTCATTAGGCATCCAGGGCTCGATAATGTCAATATTATCCTTCAAATAACAACAATATATATGCTATTAGATAACTATACTCGTACCCAACAATCATAAAGGAATGTGAGCTTTCATTGCTATAAACTAAGACTAAAAGCAACTACAAATTCTATATGGCTGCTTTATTTAAACCATTTACTGAATTTGATACACATTTAGTGCTCAAATTTACCACTTTTCTTGTTCCTCTGCAGCCCAAAATTGCTTCGATTTTGGGCAATGGGCTTTCTAGTGGTCATTCATCCAACCTTATTTTGGGCATTAGTCTACCACGGTATCTGAAACGAAATGACCTTGTCAAGGCGTCATGTTTTCAGTCGATTCCAACTTTCTTTTCAGCTTCCCGGTGTTTAGTCTGAGCATCAGTCTAGCGCTTGGCTTTCAATCTAGCAACGGAACAACCATAAGCTTTTTCTATTTTCTGGGTGTCTGACACTAGTTTCATCTCTGATACACACTCCCTTCGATAAACCTGAGTGATGACATGCATGATACTTGCATCTCTTTATACAATTATGAGTTAAGGTGCCTCCTCTTCAATTTTATGTTTCAGGAAAAAACAACCCCCAAAAAACAAAAAATTCCTACATTAGTTGAAGAAACTGTCCTTGGTAGACAATGGCAATGTTAAATTTGAAAATAGAGCTGGTATTTCCGGAAGCTCGCCAGAACACTTCGCGTGGTAGCATATAGAAATGACTAAGCCAAACAACATCTAGGCCGTAGCACAAAGGTTGAAAAGTAGCAGCAAGATTTAGACCTATCAACTTACAAAAACGCCTCTGAACTCAATCAAGAACACCAAGATGAAGTCAGGGAGCACCTGTCCTGACGTGGCAATAGTACTACATGCAAGGACGGACGGTAGACTAAAAGAGATAAAAATGGCCCCAGTATGTATGTATGTATGTATGTATGTATGTATGTATGTATGTATGTATGTATGTATGTATGTATGTATGTATGTATGTATGAATGTATGCTCTCAAAAGCAGACTTACCATTAGACTGAATATCAGTCCCAATAAGTTGCTGGAGAGATTGACAAACCAAAGTCCTCAGTGATGACCAGCCCCCAAGTAAAGAAGCTATCTCACCAGGGTTAACATGAGAATGAGCAATGTCCAGAAATGGCAAGCGTACCGTCTATGTAAAAACGGCTGGTAAATTTATAGAAATAAAAAATCGTCTCAGCAGTCAGGTACTCTTTGGCGAGACACAAAGAACGAACCAATTTAAAAGCAGGCCTTCTAAAATATTGTACATTAGACCACAAAAATTATTTGTAGAAAATGATAAACCAAGCATCCTCACTGATCAGCATTTCTCAAGAAGAGAAGAATTCCGCTTTTAATTGGATGACAATCGTTACGTTTTTGCCGCACTACAAGGGATCAGCCACTTCCTCCTTCATTTTCTGACAGCAATGTCACACTACATCTTCCGCAAAGTTGACTTGTTCCTGCTGAAATTCCCTGTGGCTAATGCCAAAGTACAAGATAGTGTGATTTGCATGGCCATTGGTGAAATGAAGCAAGTTACCAAGAAGATCACACACCAAGATGGCACAATGAAAGCAGAGAATTGGGTAAACAGTTTTTCAAAAATAGCAAGCACCGCAAAAATAGCAAACTATTATCACTGAAAGAGAGGGAGGAGAAGCCTGGTGATGACAACAGTGGGAAAAATAAATAGGAGACCAAATGTCGACCTGATCGTCCAGACAGCATGGACTGATTATCTTAACAGATTGTTAGGGGGTGGAGGGTAAGGTACAACAAGTAGAAGATGTTGCTAAAATGACTCCTTTCTCCGACATAAAGATAAACGTTCTCTCGCTATCTGATGAAGATAAAGATACAACGGCGTACATTCCAAAAAAAAGTAAAGCTTGTTGCCCTGGGTGTGCCTATTGCTAGCAAGCACTTCGATTTAATATCATTGCGAACTTTTCAATTCCCCTCCGTGTGCTGTTGCTGATCAGGAATCATACTCCACTTTGGCTCTGATTCTGTTTTTCATAAAATTCGAAATGTTCGCAGATGTTTAGAGCGTGGTTATCTTCGTCTGATATTTAATGTTAAAGGCCCTTACGGTCAGCTGACCAATGAGCATTCTGATATTGTATGTGGCGATCAAAGATGCTACTTGCGAGTGTTGTTTCGTTTGTGTTGCTTTATTAACGTTTTTTCGGGGTGGCTCATTGGGTGAAACATCGTTTCCCAAAATATATAACCAATGGAGGCATTTATCAAATGTCGATGACACGACAGTAACACCAATAATATTTATTATTAAAAGCAATGGTCAATATTATCCCTGCTCAGAATCGGTAAGTAAAGTGGCTTTTAGTCGACTCTTAGAGCATCAGGAGTAAATGCTGGTTATATGCTTTAAAAGCGACACAATACTGTTAACATTACAAGGAGTCAGCGGTATATACAACTGAGTAGCCTTTTTCTGTGTGTATACCCAATTATACCAAAAATGTCTATTTTTGCACTTTTTAGTAAAGAAGTTCCTGAATTTGGAATGGGTAAAGCTACTAAGTGAATGAAGTATTCAAAATTGATTCGTAAATTAACTTTCAAGTAAACTTTCTTTTCAGCAGTCAAACCAACTATTCAATACTTTAAATGTATTGGAACCACGATTTTATGCCTGAATTAACTGTTGCCTTCCATTAAATATTGACACACCGTTTTTTCCAGCATCACTCTTACTATATCTCCAAAATCATGTTCATTACTTAAATACACTTAAATACTAAATACATATTCTTTACTTAAATACTCTTAGCCTTTCCAATGCAATCTATTACTAACCTGTTTACTAAAAATTGAACCAAGTTGTATGAATTCGTATCACCTTCATAACTTTCATCAAGTATTTTCGCAACTCAACATCTTTCACTGAGTTACATTTCCTCAGGCAATTTTTTCAAGTCAACAAAACTACCAAAACATGCTAATTTGTCAAATTTTGCAACGTCTATTAACCAAAAGATTAAGAAAAATGCAATAAAAATGTACACCTTTAGCTTCCTTAAAATATCTGAACCTTCAACAAATTTGTGGGGGCTGCTTCCTTTCCGGGAAATGACAACTAATCCAAAATCTCCAACTATTGTCTTGATCTGTTCAAAAGAACAATAAAGTATTTAACAGCAACGAAAAGTCCTTCGACATAAAAATACAACTTAAACTAATAAAAAAGTGAAGCAATGTGAGTACTAATTATAAAGTTAACAAACTGAAGAAGAAAAAGGTATCGGAAGACGATGATGACAATGCAGACCCTGCCAATGATGATATGCCAAATGTCTACGACAAAGAAATCACGACAGACTAAAATAATACCTTGTTCGGAAAAGTGAAAGTTAGGGGTTTAGCGGTTTCTAAAGTGAAAATCAGGTCGAGGAATGAACACACTATTTTCCTCATTTGTTACAAACATATAACTTTGGTTTCATCATTACTCTTTGCTGTTTTCTAAAGGTTTCTTTTTTTATCAACACTTCAAAGTCAGCATCCGCGGGTACACCGACGAGATATCATGTTTTGGTCACCAAAAATATGCCCTCGTTGCATTTTCAGTCAAATAATAAAAGCTACTTCCATGATTATAGTTACAGTGGCAACAAAAATATCGTACAATCCAACCTCAAGAAAAACACAACGTCTTCTAGTTATTTTTCTGATTAACTCATAGGCCCTGATAATGGCCATATAGTATATTTTAAAAACAAAACAACTTTCGTCAAACAACATTATTAAGATAATTACTTTTTGCACTTAATTCACCAATTCGCCAATAAATGCAATGATAATAAACTAGAGAAAAAATGAAAAATGAAAAAATGTAAAATTTTAAAACCAGACACATGAGGCCTTTGGTACACCACAAAACCACACTGCCACGTGAGCTATCGATTTAAAAGAACAATCTTTGTTGCAACCAGTGGTATTCTGTGTTTACATCCTAGACTGGTCAAATAAGACAAACAAGGCAAAGTTAAAGATAACTAGAGTAATTTCGTACGTCTTGCTCTGACCATAAATCAGGAACAGCAAAAGATTCCAAAAGATCACCACCGCATAACAGTTTGATCTTAACTACGAAAGAAAAAATAAAGTTGAAAACGGAAAATAAAGATATGAATGTAAAAAACGTAAACGTAAGTCTATGAAAAATGTCCACGAAAAGACCTCTAAAGTTGTTGCCGTACATGCTTATACCTGTTCCTGACAATAAAATGCGTGGTTAACACCAAGGGACATAGTAAATACTACATGCAAGATAGCTTTCTGTCTATATTGATATGGTACTCATCAGTGACCTACGTCAGAATGCAAGTGAGTGAGATAAGGGTTTTTGAGTCTAAAAGACCATAATTCTGTGTTATATGTTTTTCTTACCAATTTATTCGGCAATTGAAAATGCAAAATGAGAAAATGAGAAAAATCTATAGGTGGTAGTAAATATGACGAAACTGTTACTACGAAGCAACACAGTAGCCACACTTCTGTGTTAAATGAAGAATATATTATTCATCGATCTTGCGGGTGTCTAGCTGTAAAAGAACACCTGTACCAGCATATTGTTTTTGGAAGAAGAATTAGGCTGCTTTAAATGTCCTGGGAAACATTATACATGCGCAAGGGAGCTTATTATAACAAATCCAGGGCAACTGCTGGCACGAACCAAAATGTATCACCCGCATGTTATTTTTATTTCATACTTAGAACAATCAACTACTTATCCTGTTGCAGAAGTAGAACGTAATGGCAAAGTGTTGAGGTTTCTTGTAATGAAGTACGGAAAGCTACTACACGCCATCAGCTGCAATTGGCGGCACTGCCATAAAATCCATTACATGAAATCCATTACAAGAAAGCGACGCCAGTTATATATGTCAATGATTCCAGCATATGGGGTCAAGTTAACAATGACCTGCTGGACCTTCTCAAAATAAAAGTGTCCTTCTATCTTTCCACCGAGTTAAGGAAAGAAAGAAAAAAATCTTTTTTTCACTATAAACAATCCCAACTATCATGAAACTGTGCAAAAATCAGCCACTTTACACAAAAATATACACAAAGTGAGATTTGCCGTTGTATATGTCATCGGTCATAACGAGTATTTCAAAATTAAGACATACGTTTGGCCTCCGGTAAGTAAGCCTGGTCACCTCGTGGAAAAATATGTACCTTTTCTGTGTGTATTTCTATGTCCAGAATGTAAAGTTAATAAGTTTACGAGTGGCTTTTTGTCATCACGACTTTTATAACATATTACGTCACTTTGATATTCTAGGCCTGAAGCTCAACCATAAACTCTGCCAGAGTCAAGATGTTCCGTGACCGGTGGGTACTTGAGCTAAGATACCCATCCCTACGTAATAAAATAAATCTTACCCGTTGTTGCCTTAGTAGTTCACTTAAAAATTACTTCTAAATTCCAAATTATTCCTTGACACAACTATCACGTTAAGGAACAGCAAAGAAGAAAATGGAAAAACCCCTGTTGATATTACATAAACGTTACAAATTCTATTTACCTCAGCCCAAGGGCTCAGAAAAAAACTCAGATGGGACTGATATCGAGGGAGAAGAAGAGTGTATATATTTTGAGCAGTTAGTTACTGATAGTCCAAAATGTAGTGATTAAATAAAAAGAAGATTAGAAATAATAGCAAGAACACTAAAATGCTATGTTCTAGCATTAACTAAATTACCATTGGAAAGAAAAAAATTATGAAGCGCCATGCGTGGCTAATCCCTTTCTATAGAGGTCTAAGCTGGGTCCTCAGGTAAACAAAGAAGCAAGTGAATGTTGGTATCAGAAATGTGGTCATACAGAAAACTGCTTAAAATTGGAATGATAAAAATGAAAACAAACTTCAATATATTGTGCCGGAGCAAAACCGAACCAGGTCTGATAAGGATTCCTAATAATTTACCGCCCACAATTAGCCACTTTAAACAAAAGAAACGAACTTGTATCTTCTTGCCGCCATAGAAAAAAACTTTTGTTAATGAACACTTAAGCGTACCAACACCAGTTGTAAATAAGATATATAAAGCGCTACTGGAGTATTTTATTTGTACATTTCCTGACGAGTGAGTAAAATCGCGAAACAGGCTTGTCGAAATGGACAGTGTAGTTTTTTTATTCCTTCCAACTTATTATATCTCTTTTATTACGCTCTGCANGAAAAAAATTATGAAGCGCCATGCGTGGCTAATCCCTTTCTATAGAGGTCTAAGCTGGGTCCTCAGGTAAACAAAGAAGCAAGTGAATGTTGGTATCAGAAATGTGGTCATACAGAAAACTGCTTAAAATTGGAATGATAAAAATGAAAACAAACTTCAATATATTGTGCCGGAGCAAAACCGAACCAGGTCTGATAAGGATTCCTAATAATTTACCGCCCACAATTAGCCACTTTAAACAAAAGAAACGAACTTGTATCTTCTTGCCGCCATAGAAAAAAACTTTTGTTAATGAACACTTAAGCGTACCAACACCAGTTGTAAATAAGATATATAAAGCGCTACTGGAGTATTTTATTTGTACATTTCCTGACGAGTGAGTAAAATCGCGAAACAGGCTTGTCGAAATGGACAGTGTAGTTTTTTTATTCCTTCCAACTTATTATATCTCTTTTATTACGCTCTGCATTTATGTATCGAGCACTCTAATACGGTTAACCGAATCGAAAGTACCAATATATATATATATATATATATATATATATATATGTAAAGAAAAAATGACCATCGACAAGAGCCCCTAGGCACTCGTACGGATGGAAAGAAGGGCCTTAAAGCGCCCTCTTGCATACAACACGGTCAACTCCCTCACAGTGGAAAGTTTTCAGATCTAAGCTATAAAAATGGGACCCTTTTTGGACAAAAAGACATGTTGGTATATAAACAAAAAAAATCAATTAAATGAGCTACAATGTGTTGTTTAAATTCCATACTATAACAAAATTGTCTGGCTTTGATAAAATCAAAACAGTTTCGTCAAAAAATCATGCTATTTTGTATGGAAACAAATAATGAGATCGAGTTCTAATTGGAAATAAATTTAGCTGAGTTCACAGTAGGCATAATACTGTATGGAAATAATAACTTGAATTAATCAAAAACGACCTGAAAGTTATTTCTACAGCATAGAAAAAGTTTCAAGAAAAATGCTAAGGAGAACCTGAAGCATTTGGGGATTGCTGAAGACAGCTAAAAATTAGCGGATAGAACACCAGTGTCCTAAACTTAAAACTCCACAAAAAACTAAGTAAGTAAGTAAGTAGGTAAGTCTCTTTTTTCTTTTCAAATTAGTTAAAATATATGTATGTATGTATGTATGTATGTATGTATGTATGTATGTATGTATGTATGTATGTGTGTATGTATGTATGTATGTGTGTATGTATGTATGTGTGTGTATATGTATGTATGTATGTATGTATGTATCTATCTATTTATTTCAATTAACTGCCCTTATAGAAAATTCAAAACAAGTATAAACTATGATTTGTGTCTTTATACTGCGAACAAAAAAAGCTTTCTGGCTTTGGCCATGTTACNATCAAAAACGACCTGAAAGTTATTTCTACAGCATAGAAAAAGTTTCAAGAAAAATGCTAAGGAGAACCTGAAGCATTTGGGGATTGCTGAAGACAGCTAAAAATTAGCGGATAGAACACCAGTGTCCTAAACTTAAAACTCCACAAAAAACTAAGTAAGTAAGTAAGTAGGTAAGTCTCTTTTTTCTTTTCAAATTAGTTAAAATATATGTATGTATGTATGTATGTATGTATGTATGTATGTGTGTATGTATGTATGTATGTGTGTATGTATGTATGTGTGTGTATATGTATGTATGTATGTATGTATGTATCTATCTATTTATTTCAATTAACTGCCCTTATAGAAAATTCAAAACAAGTATAAACTATGATTTGTTTCTTTATACTGCGAACAAAAAAAGCTTTCTGGCTTTGGCCATGTTACAATCTTGGGTAATATTCTAATAACTCACCTTCTCTAGGATCTGTATTCTCGCTCGAATATAGTGTAGAATTATTCAATAAACATTCTTTTGCATGATTTAACACTTTGACAGTTTCACTCCATCCTGACTGTGTACATTCCCAATCATCTACCCTAAACATAATAGGATTTTATATTAAAGTTTCAGAAAGCATTTCATCATCAGTTTTACTCTTACCCACAATCGCAGGAGAAAGTCACTAAAATGGCCCTTCATCCATGATTGGGTTTTATGTAACGTATAATCTTTATTTTTTGAAGCTTGTGAGATAAAATAGATACCTTTTGTGAAGTAATAAACCAATATTAAAGGCAATAAATAGCACTAAAGGGCGTTAATAACATGATTTTTGGATTTTGCATGGCAAACTACCCTAGAATCAGCTATCACATACTTCACCTTTAAAACTTTCACATGCAAATATTTTCTATGCGAGCAAATCATTAGAAAAATTGGTATAAGAAATATCTTACTTGACCAGATCCGATGTCTCCGTTGCTAGCCTTGCCATTGTTAACCTGTGTGTGGATGATACCAGACCCTGAAAAGAAACATTCATCTCTTGTAAAATCAAATACACTGTTTCATTAAACATACATTTGACCTATAACGTTCTATAACTGGAAGGTTGCTAAACCCTACATTCGGGAATACTGTAAGCCATGTGTCGAAGTGGTGAGTGGACTCCAGTTACTATTTCGAAAAAAGTTGCAGTATTTTACTAGATTTTTTTTTTAGTTTTAATCGCTGCTTCCCGTACCCATATTCGCATAATCACCTTCTCTAATCGATTTAATAACGATGATAATGACGCTTAAACTTGCATTCTGAAGTCATGCCACAGTTCATCTATATCTGTACGGTGGATACTTCCACGTTCTACGAAGCCATTATTTAAACATAGGGTTTTTTTCAGTAGTAAAATTTTCTTAATCTCGTTACGATTAATCACAGGGCAGTACTACAGTATCGAAATATAATGCACATGAAATTTCAATTACCGGGGATTCAATAGGTAGGTGATTTGCTAGGTTGTGGTCCGATTAAAAAACTTAATAAAAATAAGGTCCCCATCCCTTGATTCCAGTGTCTGTCTCATGAGAAAGTGGACTAATTAACCCTTGGTTAGCAACCCTTGGTTAGCAATCCTTGCAGAGGTGGTGTCTTTAATAAACCTCACAAGGTATAGAAAGTCACTTGTTACTCCTTCCTCTGCCATAGCTCTGGTTTTCAAGATTAGGGCGTTAAACTCCAGATTTTCTTTCCTCTCATTAGCGGACATTTTTAGGTGCGTAGGGGATCGCTTTTGATAAGGAGTTGTTTTTAACGAGATATGGTAGTTTCTTGATTGCTACTTCCCGACTAGCAGAAAGAAGCCTGATCTCCATGAAAGCGTTAGATCAGGCTCTCCTGCTAACAGTTGAATAACATCAAGACAGTTGTAGTGTCATGCCTCTCCAGTGGTTAATCCGGAGAACACTGCTATTAAGCAAGCAGCTCTTTCTAGTCATTTGGTGAACTCTCGCTAACGTATTCAGTATCTTCCTCCAATCATTTTATTTCAGTAATTAATGGCAAGTATCAGCAAAATATTTTCAAATAACCAAGTTTTACCTAAAACATCAAAGGTCTCATTAATAGCCTTCATTAACATTCAAGACCTCCCTTCCAACATTAATTCTTTCAATACTCTTCAACAAATGTGTTTCTGAATCTTCATTTCTTGTTTATTGGAAATGCTCATCTGTTGTTCCAATCTTTCAAGCTTCTCAGACTTCTCTGGCTACTCAACTCAACACCTTTTCTTGTCACTCTGATGTTATATCCCTCTTTATCCTACAGGTACTTCCATGGGAATTGTACCAAAAAGCTCTCTTTTCTTGTTGCTTCTTTAAAAATTTTCAAGTGGTCTACAGGTCTTGCTACAAGTACTCATTCAAATACTGTCTTAAAACCAGTCAGCAATAAATCTTGCTATTCTGTTAGTTAACTTTTCCATATAATGAAAGCGAGCTGAGACATGGCCTGTTTACAAAGCTGCAGCTCACAAAATTAGCACTTACATGCTGTGTCACCTGGAACACATTCCAGATGTAAAGTGGTGAAATTTCATCTCCAACAAAGAGATATTCAAACAAACTTACCTGCCAAGCATGTATCAAATTATTATCCTATGTAACTTTTTATGAGCTAGCCATGTGAATAGAATAAAAAACAACAGGCAAAATCAACAAAATGTGTTCTCCTAGCTAAGTTTAAGTTTTCAAAAGTAAAAGTTCTCCTGTTCACAGTCATTTTTGCTTCCTTTCTCTCTCTTAACTCTTGGCAAAGATAAGTGGTTGCTTGTGGGATTTCCAGGAATGAATATGTATAAAAATTATCATGTAGAAAGTTTTCAAAGCTGTCCTTCAAATCAGATTAAAAAAATAAAAAATAAAAGAAATTGACAAATTGGTTGATCTTTAGATAGTTAGATTTGCAACATTACATGCCAAATGTACAAATATTCTCTTTTTTTTCAAAGTATATTCTCTTCAATAATTCTGGTAACCCCCAAACATCATTCAGTACATAGCATTCGTCTTGAACAATAGGCCCTCATTGCAATGTCTTCTGGACATCACCATTAATAACCATAATGCTGTTTGAAAATTGCTGACTATCAAGCTTGTTTTTGGATGCTAAAAAAGTGTGAATGCCTTTTTCAAATTAATAAGTTCATTGGTTTTAGAACATTTTTGAAAACACCTTTTACATAAATATCATCAAGCAGGTTTTAGCTCTGTTTGCCTTTCCTGTAAAACAGTGATCTTCCAAGTCTCCTCTTTCATTCGCTAAAGAAACCTTGAGATTGTGCAAAAAATTTGAAAATCATAATGGTATGAACTCCTCAACAGCAAAGACTGAGATTCGAAAACCAATGAAAACAAGTTTCCATATTAACACAACCTTTGCAAATGAGAACATAAACATACTTAATATATATACACTGAGGGCATATCATCCTGGAATATAGTGGATTTTGCACTTAAATGTTTTAAAAATTTGGTCAATAAGACAAATGGTCAGTGCTAAGAAATTGATTGGCTGCTGCCATTAGGTGAAATTGACAGTCACCTTACTTATCTCTTGGAAAATCACCAAGCTCTCTCTCCTTGGCTATATCAACTGAAAAGAAAAGATCAATATAATATGCTACAAGTGATGATTTATATCTGGGTCATTTTGAAGATAGAAAAGTTTGATATAGGCATTTTATGTATCAGATCAGCCTGTTCCTTTTGCTCAGCTGAATCTACTTAAGTAAACATCAATAGTGGAACATCTCAAGAGTCACAAATTTCTCTATTTATACACTTTCTCAGCATCCAGCCTTCCTTGACATAGAGGCCATGAGCCACATGAGAAGCCACATCAAGTCTGACCTGGATATGACTGAGATAGACAAGGATCTATCAATACTTATGTCCATAAATAGTTACAATGTTTATACATGATACATTGGCACAGGCTTCTTGCATACTGATTACCTTTTTACCATATGCATCATGGACAGGTGAGATAATTCCTCTTATAACTGAGTGTTGCTTATTCTTCCAAAGTGCATCTCTTGCAATTTCTAAAATAAAGGAAATGCACTGGTGTTAATCTCCTCTTGCATTTTCCAGAACAAAGCAAAAGTTGTATCTCAGCTTATGTAAATGTCAGGGATATTGGACTTACCTGTGGCATTGTCTTTGCTTACCTGTTATAGTGTTCTGGTTGTAACAGTTTGACTGGTAGCTTAAATGTTCTCACTCTGTAAAATTGCAATGCCCTGTCTGACCAGTAGTTACAGATAATATGGTCATCCATGTAACAAGCAAATTGGTAGAATGTGGACATCATTAAACTATTTACCAAAGAATCTGCTGAATTATTAGCCCCAACTTATTCTTACTTGTTTGTATAAGAGATGAATGGTGCAATAAAGAAGTAAGGCTTTATTAACCCATTTGATATGCCATAACAATAATGGAACCTGAGTAGAAACTGACTATATGGCACATGTTGGTCACTGAAAAATTTGTGCATATCTGAATACATGGAGTACAAATAAGACACTTGTACACAAGTGCTCTTGTACATAAAGGAACCCACATAATAAACAGTGTTTGTCATTTACATGTCACCATATGGAATTGGTACCAACATACACACTCCCAACAACATGTATGGGTACATGTGGCAACAGAAATGTTAATTGTCCTGAAAGTCTATCATTTATGTAGCACAAGGTAGGTGGAATAAACCATCAGCTATTAAAAAGAAGTGGTGCACTTTGATTGTAGTAAGAGTGTATTCTCTTACTTTGAGCAACTTCCATCACCACATTATCTAAAACCAAGGTAGTAGAAAGACAAGAGGTTGAGTAAGTTATCACAAGACTGACTAAAATAAAAGCTACAACACTCACAAAGTTCAGAGGTATTTAGTCTACCATCTTGTTTCAAGTCCATTGTCTGTGTGTGTACCACTCTGACTCATCTTGTGGTGTGTCATTAGATAGTTGATCTATTGCATACTTTTGCACACAGCAGCAGTGAAAAAGTATGTAATTTGTGTTCAGCTGAAAAGATGGCAATTTTGAATGCAGAAATGAACTGAAGTATCAAACAGATGTAGGCATTCAAAAAATTATTATGCTACCAAATTAAAGTTACCATAAACAGAGTTAACCAGGCATCTGTAGTTTACCTGATGATTTCAATGCTATGTGCATGAAACTTAAGTAATTTTAATAATTCTTACCTTTTTAGTTTTTTAATATTTTATTATTTTATTGTATGTACATACTGTAATGATTGAATATAAGTTGAGATTATAGAGGCCAAAAGTTGGCAGAATATTCCTGGGTCAACTGATACTTAGAACCAAAAAAATTAAAATTCACTTTTGGATATACTTTTGCTCAAACCAGGTGTTTACAACTTCACTATTCACTGAATACTCATAATGGCTAATGATGATACACTGTGCACAAGCAACTGGTGTGTCTGACCCATTTTAACTTTGTTGTTTTTGCTGTGTTCATGCACCCAAAAAGGACATATTCACATTTAAAATAAAAGTATGAACATGAAAGTTTGCAATTGTATGTGCTGTTCTCACTTTTCTCACAACCAAACCCACATTTTGTGTGTGTGTCATGATTACCCCTAATGTAAGTGGCATGGTTTTACCTGTCATAATAGTGTTGATTGCCCTAAATGGTGCAATAATGGTGTGTCATCATGTGATTGTTCTATTTCCAAATATATATATATATATATATATATATATATATATATATATAATTTTGAATGTTAGCTCACTAATATATTCAAGATGTGTTATGTAGGCCTATTAGTTGTATTATATGACGTATTCTGCAATATATGCAAACACAATCAAATATATAATATAAAACTGATAAATATATACTCTAAAATTAAACACTTTTGTCAAATTTCTCACAATCACAGCTTACACATTTCTTTGTTTAAGTCCTGATTGTTAAATTATAGATAACATTAAAGTAAGACTACAACTGGTGCTCAATGACAAATAACCAAGGAATTGNTGTGTGTGTGAGGAGTATCCCTAGTGTGAGTGGGGTGTGTTTACCTGTCATAATAGTGTTTATTGCTCTAAATTGTGTAAAAATGTGTGTCATAATGTGATTGTTCTATTTCCAAATATATATATATATATATATATATATATATATATATATATATATATATATATATATATATATATAATTTTGAATGTTAGCTCACTAATATATTCAAGATGTGTTATGTAGGCCTATTAGTTGTATTATATGACGTATTCTGCAATATATGCAAACACAATCAAATATATAATATAAAACTGATAAATATATACTCTAAAATTAAACACTTTTGTCAAATTTCTCACAATCACAGCTTACACATTTCTTTGTTTAAGTCCTGATTGTTAAATTATAGATAACATTAAAGTAAGACTACCACTGGTGCTCAATGACAAATAACCAAGGAATTGTCCATCCCTGATTGGAGTAACAATTAGCACAATGGAATTTTTTTACAATATACCTCTAACTTATTTTCATATTGTTGTAACAATGTACTCATTAATATTTTCAATTAACTAATAAGTCAATTTCCAATGTTCAGTTAGTAGCCTTTACCTATTTAATGGAATTCAAGCTTGCGAGGTTGAGTTCCTGGTCTTTATCTGCAGTGGGATTATTTATATGTATTAGCTGACCTACCTGGCTCTGACCTTCTCAAGATGTTGTTTCTAATGCCATGAAATTTTTTATTCATTAGACAAGGCAGTTCCATTTTCTACATTTACTGCATGGTCATATTGCACTATTTCTCTGTCCATCTTCTTGGTGGTACAATTTTTTCATAGCCACAAATCCCAACATGTTCATTCCTTCCTCTCCAAATTGCTTAATGTGCTAACTGCTCTCTTTCTCTCTGCATTTTTCTACAATAACATAAATCCTCTCACCTCCTTTTTGATCTTTATTTGTCATCAGGCAACACAGTTTCATCCTCTAGATCATTCAACTTATTCTATTAGGCAGCACTGTTTCAACCTCTAGAATCTTCCTCTTAAAAGCATACTAAAAGTTCTTTTGTTATCTGTATTCATCACATGTATTAACTCTCATCTCGTGATTTGTTTTGTGCCTAAATCACAAGCCTGAGTTTAAATACCAAGAGTGATACTATTGCTGCTGATTCTGGGTATGTCCCCTTGTACATATAGCAGATAAAATCTTAACTTATTATTGACAGAAAGGTGGTCTTCCTGGTTCTGTTCCCATTTGGTTATATCTGCATGGCCCTAAGAAGGCTCATGTGTGCATAATGTACCTTTCATACCAGTCTGGTTTTTTTCTACAATCTACATTTATAGCAAATCTTTCTCAATTATTTATCACTATACAAAGAATGCTTTTCTATGGTTCACTATCTGAAACATATATATATATATATATATATATATATATATATATAGACAAATTTAGCAGTTACTACTAGTTTCATGTTTTCTTAACAATCTTCAAAAAAGATTTATATATATATATATATATATATATATATAAACACACAAATTCGACTAATTAAATTCTTCCCAGCTATTTCAAATTAGATTAGATTAAACAAAAACATTTGATCACTGAAAACAAACCATGAAGTTTGATTAAAAAGTTAACATTTAATAAAAATTAAATTTTTCATTTACCTTTTGTCAGTATTCGTTGCTTTCTAATGATTTTAATCCCTTACGTATTTCACAGTTTTATTTCAAATTGATAATAAATGTTGTTCTTATCATTTAGGGAGCAAAGCAAGCAAGACCACATACTAAATTTTTCATTCTTTGTGTAGTTTGAAGTCCCAAAGAGGTAGCATAAACTTCAAAAAGTTTGTGGTCAAAAGTATGGTTATTTTAACTTTGCTGCTCAGCAGACCCCCTTTAATCATACACCGGACAAACAATGAGCACATAGCAAAACCATTAAAACCATGGCAAAAAAATCACCTCACTTGAAATCAAATTTTGGAAATGTTGTTAACTTCCCAATGAATATAGAAATACACTATGTTGCTTGTGAATCAATGAAGACTCCTACATATATGTTTACTATACTCAGTCCAAGTCAGGGCATCCTTCCCCAAGAGCTAAGATGGGGGCAAATACAGTGGTTGAGTGAGAAAACTGTATCAAAATGTGTTTGTCCTCTACAGGAAGGTTTAGTAGTACTGTGCTCTTTACTCAACCATGACATTTGTACCTCTCACAGTTCTTAGGAAAGGATGTCCCTACTTATATTATACCAATCCACCTCATTGGAAAAAATGGTATCCTAGTACTATAAAAATTTACAATTAAAAAATGTACCTTTTAATGACACTTCAAAAAATGATTGTTTCTACTGTTCATATGTTTTTTATAGCCCATATTTTATTTTAATGCCCTTTTCCAAGAAACTGACCACAGGCAGTGCAAATCAGTGGACCTTTGTTGTGGTAATGAAAGATATATTTGCCTGATGCCCTTCTTGATGGCAAACAATGGTTTGTTTTTTTTGTAAACTTCCATCAATTTTGCACCCTATTGCGCAAGCAGTTACACTGTAGCTGCACAAACCATTAAGCCATGCCTCACCTCATATATGGTATATGGAACATAGAGCAACCATTTGTATAGTCTGGAGCATACACTATTGTATATTTAGTGTATTTTATGTACAGTTTACATGGTTTCTTGATACATAGAAGTACATGTCTATTAATCACACGCATCCAAATATTTCAATCATAAGTTTAGTCAGCAATCCAGGACCAGAAGGCTGCCAAGCTGCCAAAAGATAGTTAGTAACATATATTAAACATTCCACTGTGCAGTTTATGAAGTACCATGTTAAGGCTTTTTAGTAATCTGATATACTGTGGAGTTTTTTTAACCTCACACAGTAAAAAATTTTATGTAACAAAATGGCATCTTCAGTACACACCATTGTTTCCTCTCTATCCTTGTCAAGGCCTAGAATAATATGCATTTGTTGCAATTGGTATAATACTCATCAACTTTTCTGATAGCTGTTCTTAATAAAATTCAAACTGGATTTTGGTTGTGCGTGTGTCCAAAACCAGGCTTAGGTGACAGCTATGTTTTGTTTTTGCATGATAAACTGCACTGCATAAGCTTTTCTATTGACAGTTGTTTGTCTTCGGCTGTGCTGATTCAGGCTATTAGTTCTTTATATGGATTTTCCGATAGCAAGATACCAGCACTTGAAAACCGTAATGCCCTGAGTACATTACAGACAATGTGCAATAACTGTCTCTGTCCTTGGTCATTACTGTCCTTCATTCTCTGTCTTAGCAAAATTTTATTTAAGCAATACATACCAAACATCCTTAGGTGCATGAAAGTGATGGGATTAAATGATCCACAGCAAAGAAGCAATATCTTCGTCCCATTCGAAACTGCCATTTTTCTGTCAGCGATGCTCCCTTCGAGTGAGAATGGGCAATTTTCATTTAATAGTCTCCAGAAATAAAAAATCTGTGGAGCCTAGTCCCAGTGTAATCCAAAACCATTGATTAGAAATTCCAGGAAGTATTGTCTTCATTCTGACTTCAATGAAAAAAACCCTTTCTCGTCAATGTTTCTCAGATTTGTTATTCTTTCAGTTCAAGATTCCTTACTGGTTGAGTAGTCAGTGTAACAATGGATCATTGTTCTACGACAAATACATAAAATCGAAGTATGACTTGATCTGTCCCCATTATTTGGGGGCAACGGAGCAACTTTCGTGCCTCCTGTGTTGCCTTGATAAGTTAGTTTTTGATTGTACGTCTTTATTTTGGATAATGGCCAAAGGTACCCACATGACCAACCTTTTCAGTTCTAACGGGCAACCAAGTGGTAATATTGAAACATAAAATTTCCCATGTTCAGGGCATGCTTTTTCCCCCCAGGGTATTGGAGCTATCTTTGTTGCCCTGTTAGATTCATTTTAGATTTTAGGTACTAATCATTTGCCTCAACTATGACCCTAGTGGCCGACCCAGTCCAAGTCATAAAGACAAAAAAAGAGCTTCTGAAACGTTTAAGTGTACTCGACATCAAGAGCACGAGTAAGCACCTAAGACAAATTCTCCAGCAACGAAACATCCAGTTTTCCTCCTATACAACACCCACCTTAAGGAAGGTTCTGTCAAAACTAAAGGAACCAGTCGCAACTGAAAAGACAAACAAATAGTTTGCAAACTACAGTCTAAGGACTGTCCTGTATCCTACATTGGTGAGACAATGCTCTCATTGGGTCAAAGAGAAAAAACCCAAGACAGCATTGTTGAACACAAGATCACATTTTTGACTGAGAAAATAAAAGAATTACAGACATGGAAAGCAACACAACAACAAGAAAAATAAAGAAACAATCCATTTCCTACAGCATAGCAATCACATCAACAGTGTATCTTACATCCTTTCAGAAATGTGCCTTCCATCAATAAAGAATGAAACACAACAAACACAACATAGGTATGGTGTCATTCCTCAAAATACCTCTATTCCTGTTTAAACGTAAGCCCGCACTGTCGAAGTATAAAACACCCGAATCAAGTCACTTTAGTAGCCTGACAATGGGAGAACTACCTCTTGAGACGTACCTAAAAAGCGTATGACTCATGACATGATAAAGCTGATATGATAAAGAGGGGCTATAATGAAAATAAGGTCTTCATGATCTGTATTATGCTACCCCTGCCACCGTTTCTCTAGACTACCGTCCCGCTTGTTTGTTTCGTTCTTTTTTGTTTCTGTTTAGTCTTATTTTTTAACTATTTTGGATAACATCATGTATTAGGTTTTTACCATTTACATTTGANACCATTTACCTTTGAACATTTGTATGTGTTTGTTAGTGGCGAATAAATACATACATACATACATACATAGCTCCTATATATTTGAGAATACTGTTATTACTGTTGCTGTCAGCTTTGATGGTACCTAGGCTAAGAAAGTTTATTCTATTGATTCGAGTGGTAACTGTTGTATATTTTGATACTGCGGAGGTATTGGATTACCATGTGTTTTCCAAAACATGCCAAAAATACTCCCAGAAAGAAAGGCAAAGTGAAGCGGATAGAGAAACTAAAAGAATGAAAATAGAGCATATTAATCATTAATGCCGATGAATATGATAGTAACTTTAAAGAAAGCTCACCAGGAGTGGAGAGTAAAGGGGCTGTTGTCATATGTCAGAAATCAATAGAAAGGCACAATACTAGATCATACTATATATGTGAATGATGTACGATGGGGACAGTAAGGCACACAATGCCGTCGAAAATGTGTATGCTAATTTGAAAAGTTGCCAGTCAACCTTGACTGTGCTTGCTATGTCCAAAAGCGGATGGGAAGACACCTAATAAATAATAAATCAATAACACTTGCTGATGATAAGTCAATTGGAGAGCGTAGGAGGCTTGTGAAATCAAAGGTTAATGTATTACAAGAAATTGTCGTCTTGTACGTCGTCAAAACAACATTACCAGGGTAAATCCCATTGACATACCAGTTGACGTTTGCAGTTTATTTTGTTAAAAATAATATGATTACAACTCTTCTCTTACTCATAATTCTAGTGTGACGACGCAGAGAAGCAATGTCATTAGCGTCTTTCTGGTAATAAGTCGTGTTGCAAGTGGTAACAATATCTGGCACAAGAACAACCACTCATATAGGTAATAAATATTTGCTTGAAGTGTTTTTAGAACTTCTTCAACGTGTATTTATGACCATGACTGTTACAAAACATTTAAAACGATGAGTACATGGGACAACACAGAACCCCCATGAATGCATTAATTCTCTTGCTTGGCTTCCCTGCCCTAACCATAAAAAACACTGTATTTAAAAAACAGTCCTTTTTGTACTGTTGTGTGGCACAGGGAGGTGCATCAACTAGGGAGAGGGTAATGGAGAGACTACTCACTCCAGCAGGACAGTATAAAAGGACTGCTTTGCAGGAAAAAAGATAGAAAGAGGGTTAGGAAAGCAGAGTTTCATGCTTCACAGACAGGGAAGAAACAGCGAGAATGGCTACAGGTCATGCAGCCTCGCTGGAAGAAAACTCTTTGGAACGCTGAGAGCATAACATACGGAAACGAAAGTCTTTTAACTAATTGTACATATGAACTCATGTAAAAGTATTTTAAACATTATCTATTTATTATTTTCCCATTATGATAATAAGTTTGTGCATCTTTTTTATCTGTCATCCATATGAATGTTTAAATTCTGCGATCTATTTTTTGTAACTATTACAGGCCATTGTGACTTAAACATTTTAAGTATGAGATAGTGATCCGTTTAGCTTATAATTCACTCTCTCTTCTTTAGAAAAATATAAAATACACCTTCCTGCAAATTATGATCAGTTATGTTTTCTTAGACATATGTCGGTCCATTTCACCACAGAGTCAGTGAAACAGGCTTATACCAGATTAAAAATTCGATCCAGGTTATAATAAAATGATGCGTTTTAAATTTCTGTTTCATAACTTTTCTATTAATATTTAGTTTACCATAGTTTATCACAAAACTCAACATGAAAAAGTTTTTTAAAGGTAAGTGCTTAATTTTTCTCAAATTTTACAGTTACACCGCCTTGATATCACCTGTACTTATGACAGGTTTGCAAGGTAACCTGAGACGACATTTAACCTTTCTAACTTGCCTATGTATATTCATTTTTTATTGTAGACCTCCATCTTAAAACCTGACATTTTATGATTATTTTGCTGAGAAATTGATTAGAATTTTATACATTGTATAATTAGATAGTTAAGTGTAATTTTGATATTTTTTGTATTTCTTCAGTTTAAACTGGACAGTGTATTATATAGGCCATTTTTTAGATCATGTCACAGTTTTATTTCAAGTAATGGATTGTCATTGCATCTTCATCTCTTTGGTTTTGTTAGTGTATTCTGGGTGTACACAAGGTTTCATGTAAGACAGTTATTGCACCTCTTTCGTCTTTAGGGGACCACACAATTTAACAGCAACAACAGATCATTAATACATGAGGCCATATTATCACGTAAAACTGATGGAAAAGGAAGCTAAGGCTATTTCCCTAAAATGCACTTAGAACATTACCTTTCTTACATTTACGGACCATGAGATCTTGAAATACCAGGCTGGCTTCTGCAGGGGATAAGTCTGTCTCATCGGGTCATGAGTCTTTAACAAAAAACAATTAAAACCCCCGTGGTAGTGTCATCTCATCAACACTATTCTCTTATAATGGCTGATGGTCTTCATCTAAGTGATGTTTTCGGACATCTTTTTCTACTTTGTATTTTTTAGGACAGTTTCAATCAAACAAATGTTGCCCAGGTTCTGGCAGACCTCCAATGGCCGGGGAGTACAGAGAGTCTTGGGCCACTACTGACTCATCTTCCGAGAGTAATGAGACATGGTAGTACTGCATCTAGTCAAACCTTTTGTCAGAACAAGTTAAACTGACCTATGAGTAACGTCTTTGTCTTAAAGACGATGGAAAACCATGCCTAGAAGCTTTACTGAAGAACAGGTCATTCCAAATCGTTTATGATATATTCTCATGGACATGTTGAGATAAAGAGAAAAATATGTGTTATTGCTGGCCTTGTTTGGTTATGGGGNTTTTAGGACAGTTTCAATCAAACAAATGTTGCCCAGGTTCTGGCAGACCTCCAATGGCCGGGGAGTACAGAGAGTCTTGGGCCACTACTGACTCATCTTCCGAGAGTAATGAGACATGGTAGTACTGCATCTAGTCAAACCTTTTGTCAGAACAAGTTAAACTGACCTATGAGTAACGTCTTTGTCTTAAAGACGATGGAAAACCATGCCTAGAAGCTTTACTGAAGAACAGGTCATTCCAAATCGTTTATGATATATTCTCATGGACATGTTGAGATAAAGAGAAAAATATGTGTTATTGCTGGCCTTGTTTGGTTATGGGAGATACACAGAAGAAAAGATTGCTTTTTAGTGCATTTTAGTGTACAACTAAAGAAGCTCTGTTTTGACCCACCAGGACTTATAAAAGGTAGTCATACTCTTTGTTTTCGCAAATCAATAGCAGATGGTCTTAATCAAGTTATGGTGCTATTGAAGATCGTGCCAGTCAACCCTTTGACGAATGTGCACTGTGAAAGGGTCTTCAGTAGAATGAAGCGAGTTATTTAGTCCTCAAGGTCTCGCATGCTGCAAACCACAAAGGAGCATCTGGTTTTACTTCAAGTCGAGCACACTTTGTTAAGATGGCTTGAAAAGCAACCAGGGTTTTACGAAACTGTCGTGATGAGGTTCAAAGGAAACAACGAAAAGTGCTTAGTGATTTTGAAGAAAATGAAGTGATTGCATTTACCATAGCATGTGGTATTATACTGTTTGAATTCCACATATCTCAATATTTGAGGCAATACAAAGCAGTAATCTCTTCAATTTAACTTCCTTTCGTTGTTTACAAACTGGTGCCAAAATGGGCGTTCCTAGGTGGAAAAGGGGTGTGGTCGCAAAAAGATTTTCCGTCGCATAGAAACTAATAGTAGATTCACAGCGCTCCACGCCGCCCCTGGGTACTCTTGTCAAAGCTAGATGGATGCTCACTCATCTCATCTTAACGCCCTCGATCGAGTACAGAGACATTTTGTAGCTTAATAAGTCCTGGAGTTGCTACTACTCTTCAACCTTTTTCTCATCAACGAAAAATAGTTTAGCTTATTCCTTTCTATTTGTGTTGTCAGAAGAAAGGGTTGTAATGACCTTTTCTTGCTGGTACTAGCTTATTTTGTTACATCTCGTGTGATTCGTTTCTCTCAATATTGCCAACCTTATGCAATTGTTGCTCCATATTGTAATAAAACTTTCTACGAATCTAGTTTCTTTCCTCGGACATCTGGATTGTAGAAATGTTTGGCTTTGAATGCTTTCCTTCATCAAATAACTTGAATGTCTTCAAGTCTAAAATTAACTCTTATCTCTTGGCTTAACCTTTTTATGTTATTTTTCCCTTTATCTTCATAATTTCATACATTTGGTGGCCTTGAGATGCCTATGGTTTATAACCAGTACCAATGAGAGACCGCTTGGAAGCCAAAATCGTTTTTTATATTTGACATGAGATACAGAGCACAACTGTGATCGTTCCATGAAAGGGGATTATTAATGATTAATATAGTTTCATGACGATCCTATGGCAAAATTATGGGATGTTTAAACTCAAATGGTAACTCCAACCAACTAAGCTTTTTTCCTATCCTACTTCATAGTAGGATTTCAACCATTTTAGTGCCACGTTGTTAGAAATATATCGTGTAAGACAAATCACAATCAAGTCACAAATCACAACCTACAACGAAGCAAAAGTTTTCCTGCCAACCACTGTCAATGATTGCCATTTAATTCTAAAAGTCCTTTGTTTGCAGCAAAGTCTAGACGAGACGAGATCATTCTAAAAGCATGTAACAATATGGCGAAGGTAGACGAAGCAGTGGAAATGTCCGTTTTATACAAGATTTTACTTTTCTTTAAATTCTTTTTTTTTGTTTCAATGGATTTTTAGGGATTTGATTTCATTAAGAGACCTTTGCTTCCTGAAAAGCCTATTTATAATCCGTTTCTTCGAGATAAATCAGGTAGATACAGGAAACACCTACCACGGATTTCGAGAAAATATCCATTTTTGTTATTCTGTTGTACTTATGTTGTGTTTTCTTGGGGTTTTTTTTAGTTTTAACGTCATTATTCCCCAGCAATTGGGGCTCAGACGGTGCCCTTCACAGGGACTTTGATTTGGCAGTGAGGAATTTCTTGGCCGAATGCCCTTCCTGACGCCAACCAATGGCTTTTTTTCTTTGTAAAGTTCTAAATTCTCCTCGACAGCTCGGGGAATCGAACCCGGAGCTCTTGGTTGCTGTGCAGTTGCACTAACCATTAAGCCACGGCTTCTCTCTGTTGTACTTATGTAAAAATTTTAAAAGTACCCCGGACTAGTTACTGTAGAAAATATTTGTAGACAGAATGGATTAAAGATCTTACACCAAAATAAACTTCAGCTTAACACAAGTTACAAAGTTATAAAGTTGTTGTTGAATCTTGAACAACAACCAAGGTATACCAATTGAAACTCATTAGAAATAAAACCTAAAATTAATTTACTGTTGATAGTTACGTATTAGTTAATAAATGAAGAAACGCAGGGAAATGTGTAGGTTGCAGTCTATCTCCAAGGCTTAATGAAATGGAAAAGAAAGATTGATCTGGAAAGCCAAAACATGCAAAACATTGCTATCATAATTTTTAACACTAAAGCACATCTCTTTTAATTACTGTTTACAAAGAACTAAAATTGTCAAAATATCTTCCAAAAAACTTCAATGAAAATCCAGTAAAGATTATAACTTCTGAATTAGTGTGACACAATGGATTAATTTTCCTTGGGGACTCTAACGTAAATTATGATAACAAATTCTCGTTCAAATTTTAAAAGATTCTCATGTCAAATAGCTCTTAACAGTTGATTGTAGGAAAACAAAATCCGCACGACCCTCGTTTACACTCAAGAGAGATTATTGCTACAACACATGGGTATACCATATATAATCCTTTTGTTATAAAGATCCATTTTTCTAATTATGAAATGCATAAGAAAAAGAAATAGTGGAAGTCATCCCAAGAAATGGAATACAAGTTGAAATTTTCGGAACTATAACAAAATAACGCTCAACCAGGACACTTCTTCAAAATTTTGACTATGCTCCAGTCAATAAAGAAGGAGAAAGAAACAGTGATGTAGAAGACACTACAGAACTACAGAACATTTCAAATTGAAACGCACTTTTTATTGGAAGACAAATCAAGAGTCGACCTTGCCCTTGGATTAATGAAGCCACTTAAGACGGAATGAAAATATCTGACCAATTTTTTCAAAAGGCAAGAAGGAAAAATCAATAATTAGATTAAAAGTGATGTAGATCCCATTCCCCTAGAAATAGTAAAGTAAAATGCCAAGAAAGACTGTACTTACCATTACAATTTCCTCGGGGAACATTTATATCCCCTAACAAATTTTTGGGATGTTATTCAAGATATATTTCTAATAAAATAGAAACAATCACCAGCAAGCGCAAAACATAATAGTAGAGCAAAGGCTATTTTTAAAAAAACTGCTCAATCGTTGCCAATTTCTTAAAATGATTTTATTTTGCTTCGGTTAACTTTACGTGGAGAAACACAACACCATATCTATCGAGAACACAAATTTCAAATTTGTATATAAATCCAGTGCTTTCGTCAAAGGGCAGCTAACACGGTTTAATGGTTAAAAAACTACAGTTGTTGAAGAACTGACCGTATGGATGATCAAGGACTGTGCTGATGTAATATCTCCAATGGTAAAACTCATAATCAATTTGCCACTCAAGACCGGTTTTTTTCCAAACCAGTGGAAAGTGGCAAAAATTACTTCGATACTTAAAACTGGAAGAGTAGTCGCGTCAAAAATCACAGATCGATTACTGTGTTCCCTGTTTCTATTTCATCGGTTCAACCTATGGGCATTTCAGAAACTAAAAAGTTAATTGAGAATAGACAATATGGTTACCTTGGTTACCATAAACGTCGTTCAACAAAAGAAGCATAAGTTTTTGAATAAATTAGAAGACTAGAAATTGTATTATTACTAATTATGAAAAAAGAGAAATCTGAGTCAGTCTTTTTTTTTGCAGCAAAGTGCAACGGGAAGAAAAACATGGACGCTTGTTATCAAGGTAGGAAAAAAAACGAGATAAAATGATATGTATATCTCGGCAACATTTTAGGCTGAACCCTTACTTTCAATAAAAATTTCGAAAGGAAATTTTAAAAAAGCAGCTAGCAGAGCCTGTCTTTTGATGAAGATACGACCGCTCTTGGCTGTTCATCCGACGCAAAGGCAACTCACGTGACGATTGTGTCACTCTTTGCACATTGTAGAAACCTGTATCTACAAAACAGACTCTTGAGTATAAATGTCACCTATGTATAACCAGTTAAAAGGATCTTCATAAGAAACCTTGCATCTATGTCCAGAGAGGGAGAGAAGAGAGAGAGAGAGAGAGAGAGAGAGAGAGAGAGAGAGAGAGAGAGAGAGAGATAGAGAGAGAGAGATTGTGTAAGGATGAACGTATCGCGTGAGGTAAAAATTGAGCACAGAGTCATTTCCAAGGGATTATATGATCAAGTTTGTAAATCATTTTTCAGTTTTCAATTTTCTTGAGGAGCAGTAAACATTACAAGTCAAATGTCAAATGTTTCAGTCTTCCACCAGTTAAATGCCAGTTGTTTTGAAAGTAATAAATAAATGTCGCATAAATGTTCCTGATATATGTGCAATATATATTCTTCAAAAAAGTTTTTAGCAAATTTGCAAACTCTAGAAGGAGTATATGGGAAAGAGTGGAGGTCTCAAAGAGACGCAGGTTTACTATCTTGATTTAATTATTTTGTGGTAAACGCACCAATATCTATGGCAAGCACTGAAAATGATGAGAGAGAGAGAGAGAGAGAGAGAGAGAGAGAGAGAGAGAGAGAGAGAGAGAGAGAGAGAGAGACAGAGAGAGAGAGAGAGAGAGAGAGAGAGAGAGAGAGAGACAGAGAGAGAGAGAGAGAGAGAGAGAGAGAGAGACAGAGAGAAAGAGAGACAGAGAGAGAGCGAAAGAGAGAGAGACAGAG
>RDPX01000063.1:2856000-2909616 GCA_003991215.1 Morbakka virulenta | reverse complement strand
GACAGAGAGAGAGAGAGAGAGAGAGACAGAGAGAGAGAGACAGAGACAGAGAGAGAGAGAGAGAGAGAGAGAGAGAGAGAGAGAGAGAGAGAGAGAGAGAGAGAAAGCGAGAAAGCGAGAGCGCCAGAACTACTCGTACCTGAGCATGTAAAACTCACATAGCTGAAATTTCAAATCAAATTAATAAAGACAAGATTGAGCAAGATTGTGTAAGGATGAACATCAATATTTTAAAAGCAAACAATGATCTTGCACTATTAAGATCTGCATTTTTTTGTTTTCAATACTAACGTTTTTATGACAAGCTGACAAAAACAATTGAAGACCACCACACAAAAATAATTTTTATCAACAAAAATAAAATCAAAAACAGGAATTGAAAAAACACACACAAAAATTGATTTCCCCCCCAGAAAATCTTTGTTTTAAATTTTAAAAAATGTGACAAAGGCAAAGCGGAAAGTATTACGTTATGCAGTAAAAGTTTCGTTGAAAAGAGCTTCCCGTAAGCATTTATTGGTAAAAAGTATTTGCTGCAATAGATGTAAAATATTACTTCAATTAACAAAGCCAAAAGACATTTTCTTTTCACCTACAATCCAGCTGGATTGCTATTGTAAATGTTGGACTGGGAAAAAGTCCATTTGAAACAAGATTCTTTAAAGGTTGGGTAACACTCTTGTTCAAAGTATTTTGAAATTGGCAATAAATAACACATGCTTTAATACTCAGAACCAGGGATCTTTGGCGGTTTCTTGAAACACTACGAAACAGTTATCCACTTTGATTTACATATCACTTCACCACCGATTTCGGCAGTAGCTCTGCTTAGAGTAATAACTTGACGATTTTTTACAAATTCCATTTATTGAGAAATTGGCTACATTTGATGCCTTTGGCTCAAAGTACCTCTGTAAGATTCCAGGAATCATGTGACTGCATTGCAAAAAAAGAAGTCAGAGAGAAGTCAAAGCAGCTCGTAATGTAATGTGCAAGCGGAGCGTGAGCTCGCTGGGCCATAATTTAATAAGATTAGCAAATATATAGATTCAGATACCGAAGTTACAATAACATGGAACATTAAACCACCCACATTACCTTTCATTATTCATATTTCATTTAGTAATCTTTAATAAATCGTCCTGAATAGCACCTCCTACATCCTCAGACCAGCCTCTATCAATTTAGACACCAGCAATCTCTATCGTAAAATATTTTTCAAAGCTTTTAAGACAATAAAATTCAAACATACAAGAATGGATCTTTGCTCTAGGTCATTGATAATGACCCGATGCAATGTTATTGAAAACAATACAACGTTAAAGCAAGAAATAATAATAACAGTAATAATAATGAGAATAATAATAATAATAATTTGGCATCCATAAAGACATGACTTTTGGAGACTTTTTTTGTTTCTGTCACCAAACGAGACAATAACAAATACGCAGCCTGAACTTAATGTTGCAGTACAAGACTTGGTACAGATACCATTATATATTTCCATGTATTGGTAGTAATCAGGCTAGAAGATGGCAGTCACGGGAGGAGGTGTTGCTGTTGCCATGACTTGTTGTCATTCAAAAACAACCGCTTGAGCAATCTTTCCTCACTTGTTGTGGAGTGCCACTTGGAAAGTTGAAATGATGTTGACATTTTATTTTGCTTATCTATTTTATCCTAGGGCTACAGTACATGCGCCTGCATTACACTTTCCTGGCTTGTTGCTGGTCTCTGAATGCGGCCTTTTCACTTATCTGTCACTCGATAACAATAACGAAACACAATGATAATGTAAATTTTTTATTTTTTATCCAAAAACATGCTATTACAAACCTCACTAATCAAGATATTTTGTGTTGGCTTGCCTATTTAACAAAATTAATTATGTTACTAACAAAATTATTAAAACGGTAATGTTTCAGGGTTTGTCCATGGTTGGCTTCTACAAAAGAATATGCAGTATGTGGTTCGAATTACATTATTGTATTATTACATTTTTAGTTTGATTTACGAAGCTGACGCTCGAAAAACTTGAACTTAAAGCACTAAGCAAAGGATGCCATTTTTCATATTTACGAGAAGCATTTTTTCGAAAAGCATTTTATCCAGTTTTGTTACATATCCCACAGTCAATTCAAGTATGTAGTACAGTTGAACGTCGATTATCCGAACAGGATCTTCCGGTCCGGGTTAATATTTACGTAAACGTGTTCTAACGTAAATACATACGTACATGTATATCGAGTAAGGTGTCATTTGTTTACGGATAATCAGTTATCCGAACAAATTGCTTCCCGCCCCTCTTGTTCGGATAATCCAGTTTCAACTGTAACTGTTTTTAGTGGATTAACCAAAAGCAAATCAAGTCGCAAGGAATTTCCAGGTGTAACACCTGGCAATAAGAATCCACAGATATCGGAGTGTATGGTACAGCCTTCAGGAGATTTGAGGGGTCCTGCTTAAAAATTTAATGCTGAGTTGTCTCCCTAAGTAAAACGACCTTCCCGAAGTTGCGTTTTGCAGCTGACGACAATAATAAGAAGAGCATACTAATCTATCCATTGGGATGGATTAGTATGAGTTGCAAGAGTATTATTCAAATAAGAAATGACAACGTTGAAGATATTTTTGGGTAGCTTACTTTGAAAATCTTATATAAGTGCCGTTGCCAAAGAGAAATGACAAAATGGAACCTTGAGTTGTAGAATGACTTTGTAAACCCCCTTTGTGCTGTGTTTGGACAGCTTTCAAAACGTCTTAAGTATTTCTTTATATATTATATTGGATACTAGTACTATCACTAGTGATTTTTCATGATCAGATATTATCATTGGGTGACTACTTGAGAACGAGGAACAGTCTGACGCTGTAGAAGTTTTGTGGTAAGAAGAGGCAAGCTGGGTTTTAATCGATTTTGGGGGAAACGATGGAGCTAAAAGTGGCAATTAACAATAATAATTATTATTATAATGATAATAACAACAATAATAATAAAAAACACCCAACATAAGCCTCAATCGCAACATCGAAATTAGAGAGTTAAACCAGGTGTATAAATATCTAGGAGACTCTGAAGGTGGTGGTATTAATCACTCAGCCACGCGAGAAAAAATACGTAAAGAGTGTTAGAGAAGGGTGAAGTCCATTCTAAGAAAGTGAATAAAATGCCAGAAATCGTATTGATGCGATTAACTCATTAGCCATTCCTGTTGTCTTTTATAGTTTTAATGTAATTAATTGGTCGATTGGAGAAATTAAGAAGGTTGATACAAAAATTAGAAAACTTCTTACCATACATCGCATGCACCACCCTGAAGCTGATGTTGATCGTTTACACCTACCTAAGAAAGAGGGAGGGAGAGGCATAATTCAGTTGGAGCTTTCACTCATGACGTCAACCATAGGTTTGTGTACATATCTTGATAATAGTAAGGACTGGATGCTTAAACTAGTAGTTAAGCATGAAAAGCAGAAGAAACTTTTCTCCACTTCAAATGATGCTTCCAACTTCCAGGGTACACTTAGTCGATTGAATCAATCAATCCGCAATTTAAGGTCTTGATAGACAAACCTATAGAAATGGCAAGAAATGCCAAATTGAATGCAAAATCTAAAAGTCTGAAAATTCTTCTGAAAAAATAGGGAAATAAAGGACATCATGGTCAGTACTCAAGACGCGACATTTTCAGGCCAATGTCTTAAAAACTGGCGCTGATCCCTCGTGTAGAATATTTAATCAGCAAAAGAAGACTATTGATCACGCAGTGTCCGCTTTCCGCAACAGAATATCAAAAGCGCCATGACAGAGTCGGTCAATATATCCACTGGATGTTATATAAAAAGTTCGAACTTCCTCATGATAAATATTGGTGTGAACATAAACCACTTTGTGTAACAGGAAAATTTTATCACAATACTTTGGGACTTCAGTATCCAAACTGATAGAACTATTCAGGCAAACCGACCAGATATTGTCATTAAGAACCATCAACGTATGACCAGGTTTCTCATAGATATGAGCAACCCTGCTGGATAGATACACATCATTAAAGATATTTAACAAACTCTTTATTCATGGTGCCAAACTCTATACATACCTCAGGTCTTTGAGTGAAACCCAGTATATTGATTAAAAACTAAAGCAAAAATAATCAGTTAAACGTAAATAATAGTAAAAATGATAATAGTAATAATTAGTTTTTAGTATTATTTGACCTCATTTTAACTGATCATAAAGCACAAATTAAACAATAACAAGTAACACACTGCTATGTAGCTACATCTATGTAATGGTACTGGTACAGTTTAATTTGTCTCTCATAAACATATGCAGCTGAAAAATTTAAAAAAAAAAAAATAAGTCCAAGTATTAATACCAAGATAAACAATAAATGAAAAACTGTAAGGTAAACATTTTCTCAATTTTCTACTCGTAAGGTCAAAAATGATGTCAGTAAAATCAAGTGTTCATAAAATAGATGACTATGCTTTGTCACTAAAAGTATCTACAGTATATTTCGGATAATCACAATTCGGACAAACGCAATTTTCGGTTAATTACAATCTTCCCTGTGAAACGGATTTTTCACTACATATTTCAACGTGATACTCGCAATTTTTTGCAAGTGTCATTTCGGAAATTTCGGTTAATTGCAATGCCCTGCTGGCGAACTCGGGTCAAAATTTCAGGTAAATATTGTGCAAAAGCCACAAATCCTTTGGAATTTCAAAGTCCTGAGCGCTAATATCTTCCTAGGCGGAGGACATTGTTCACCAGAACTTAGCAAAGTCCAGAAAGCAAACTGTGCTCACATCCTTTTTCAAGTCGAATTAAACTATAATACATGTAGTACATTGCNTCTTCCCTGTGAAACGGATTTTTCACTACATATTTCAACGTGATACTCGCAATTTTTTGCAAGTGTCATTTCGGAAATTTCGGTTAATTGCAATGCCCTGCTGGCGAACTCGGGTCAAAATTTCAGGTAAATATTGTGCAAAAGCCACAAATCCTTTGGAATTTCAAAGTCCTGAGCGCTAATATCTTCCTAGGCGGAGGACATTGTTCACCAGAACTTAGCAAAGTCCAGAAAGCAAACTGTGCTCACATCCTTTTTCAAGTCGAATTAAACTATAATACATGTAGTACATTGAAAAAAACCCCAAAAAAACAAACTAAAAACGATAAAAAGACAAAAAACAAATGCTTTTTAATGAGGCCATAGTGCAATTAGCATTATGACGGTCCCCAGCCTGTTCAAAATCAGAGGGAAGAGCATTTTCGGTTAAACGCAATTTTTTCCGTGCAACCGAGGTATTGCGATTATCCGAAATATACTGTAATTTGTCACCATAAAATTCAGAACATGAAACATTCTTAATCCAGTTTGTGCAGAAAAGAACCGTTACTACAGCAGTCGACAACCACTAAGCAAAGATACATGGATAGGGAAATCTCAACATTTTAGAAAAATCTCTCGAAATACATGTTGAATGAAAATTCGATATCAGAATATATAGTTGATGAAATTTAGGAAGTGAATGATTTCCTCCGAGAAAGACGTTTCTAAATCGTCGGGCAACGATTCAAGAAGACGACTGGATTCTTTACGGAGTCCATTATTAATTAAAAGAGTGTTTTAAATCCCTTTTTATTACTACATTTTGTGCAGATATCAACAAGAAAAAACACAATTAAATGTCGAAAGAAATGTTCTTTATTATTATTTTCAAAAATATAATTAAAAATAGTTAAAATAATCTATGTACATTGTAAAGTAACCATACAAAAGGTGGCTATAGTAAATAATACAATTTAGGTCATTAGTGGTCTGGTATTGAAAGTATCATCCTCCTTGATACTAAAACCATGAATGGTCCCCGTTTAAATTCCTAGATCAATATGTTCATATACTTTTTTCTGAATTACGCATGATAAGCACATCAAAATAAAGGAATAGCATTGGAAGGCACCGTATTGGTGCAAATAACAGTCATCCAAATTTCAAACGAATAATATATTGGGCATTAATAATGAACCTGGGGAAACTCTAATACTCTAACCATAACCTCTTCGCTTCAGGAGGTCGTATAAAACCACTAATCGCATCGAACAAACTGATATCTTTACTAAAAACCACATGGTTCTCTCGTGCTAAAATTGTTAACTGTGATATAAATAGAACCATTAAAACATTCCGAGTTCCGAAGAAGCTGCTTGACTGGATTACAATATGTCAAAAATTGTCATTACAATAGTCCCTTCATTCTATCCCTTTTATTAAATTAATTTCATTGTCAGTTCAAATGTCTTCCTTGAAAGAATCTAAAGTAAGAAAACTGCTTCTGCAATGTGGACTTCCGATGCCACCCTAAAAAGCAAGATAAAAGAAATTTACTTCAGATGAAACACAAACTGAAAGCTATAAGTTATCCGTAGATTTAATTAACCAAGTAAATTTACGTAGCCAAAACTCATATTTAACAATAAAAAAAACCCCAACCCACAACAAAACACTTTTGCTTACATAATTGCATATCAATAACGCAATATCAGTTTTATCAGCAACAACAGTAGAAAACAGCACCACTGATATCAAGTTTCAGTTGATATTATCATATTTTTGTACTCTTTTGATCAACCACCGTACTGCGAAGTGTTTTCGCAGTATTGAAGTGACATGTACAGCGAGCTTTGGAGGCGCCTTTTCATTTGTTGGAACATTCTTTAAGTCGTCACAAGGAAGCTTCATAATCAATAAATAGTTAACTTTCTGCTGTAATTTCTTATCTGATGATGAGGCGACTGGTTTACTGTTTCAGAATTCAGCTGGGCCATCTTGGTCAAATTTATTTTGCTCGTGTACTTACATTTCTTCACCGTCACAACAGAAAAAGTTCCTCTCGCTCACAAAGCGAGCTTTCTGCTCAGGCGACTCACAATTTTTCTTCCGGCCTGCACCTTAGGTGAAGTGATCAACTTCCTGAGTCTTAAGCAGTTAAGTACAGTAGTTTAGCAGACTATATTTTTTATAAGTTCTGGTTCAAATGTCTTAACTTTCTCTGCAACTAAATTTATAATGCACTTCGAGCATGAATTTTTCTTTCATTCGTGCACTTTCAGTTTCTAACAACAGTCTAAGATGTCTGCAGCCTTCCTTTACGATAGGTGGATCAGCATCAAAAGTGTCAATAAAGAACTTCTTTACCTTACACATGTTTTTAAAAATTTCAAGCGAATTTCTCGACCTAGCCGTTTACCAACTCAGCTAAATTTTAATCGATCCTGTTGTGGTACAGCTTCCTTTTCTTAGTCATTCACCACAGAACTTTTGGTGTTCAAATATGAATAGTTTTCTGGGGAAATTCGACGCTCAATGGTTTTCTGAAACGTATTAACCCTTCAATCAGAACTGGTCTTACAACAAGAGCTCCCACTTTGAGCCCATCACCATTTTCTCAAAAACGTTTTTTCGACTAAAAATACATTATACAAAAGTTAACCCTTAACATCACAATAGTCAACTAAGGTTGTCATAATATCGCTTTGCTAATGTCAGTCTTTTTTCAAGAGAAACCTGTCGAGATCCTAGAAGAGAGTCCATTTCATGTTTTGCAACATGATAGGATTTGCCTTTCGGATTATTCAACTCATTCACCATATTCAATTGTAAACTTGTTTACATGAACCCTTTGTCTTTTTCCTTCCAACAAGTTTCTTCAGCTTAATTATACATTACTGAATTCATCTTTATCCTTCACTTATCCTATAACACATAAGCCACACAATTCAAATAAAAGATCTTGCAAAATGGGAGTGAACCATGCACGCAACTCGATAGCTCCTGATATGAAACCACACCAACTGACGTCACTGGTTGCGAGGCACGCTCCTTAAATAATTCAAATTTCCACACTAGACTTATAGGTGATTTATAGGATCATAAGAAAGATTAATACGATAATTTATCCTTTCAAGATTGCCTTGACAGCATTCCATGCATGGACGTATTTTAATCTGTACTGATACAAAGCCACTTTATCAGACAAAAACTCCCTAATATCAATCAGTACATCAAGCTCCTTTAAAACATTCTTAGAAGAAGTAATTCAGAAAAGGCCCCATTGAAGTCTTGGTGTTAGTAATACTTAAAACTGGCTTGATAAATTTAGTTTTTCAATTCGAAGACTTAAAATACCACCTAAGAAGTAGCTTTATTTAAAAGCTTCCAAAAGTTTGCAGGACCCTTCAGGTCCTTCATTTACCAAGAATACTCTATCCAACAGCAACTGTCTTCAACCTGAGAAACAAATTGTCCTAGGTCACCTAAAGTACCTTAAAGAGCCTTCGGACAAAATAAATCTCTTTAATGTTCTGGGACAAAAAAATTTAGCAATTTTCGTTTTAGATGTAGTCTTATACGATTTGGCAAATTTAATAATGCTAAAACCCCCCATTTCCTCGAAAGAGCTCTTTTTTTTAACGAAAACATAAAATTAGAATTCCTCCCCCCAAACACACAAATATATCTCCTTTTTTATTTAAGGATACTTATGCATGAAACAGTCTAACAGAAAATTAAACTTTAGACTATTTTATGAAACGGAAAATTGGTACATCCTTTCCTTCATTATCAGATTCCAATGTTGATCTGTTCTCAAAAATGGCCAAACCAGAAGTTCTGTTTCCCCAAATTCAAAAGAATACACAACTAATTCAAGGCGGAAAATCATTCTTAAATAATTGTTACTCCAATAAACAGGCAAGATTAACTTCAGTGCAGCTAAAGTCTAACATTAAAATTATGAATGCTCATTCTTTGCAATCATGTTTATAAACAAAACACCTATAAACTTTACCGCAAACTCGTGATACGACACCAAGGAATCTTCCTTCGAAGGCTTGCTTTCTGTGTTCACTGTTTGTTTCGGTAGGGGAGTTGAGGCAGAATTATTTTCCGACGGATCTTTAGTACGAGTTTTATTGAGTGAAGCAAAAGACATCAGATTCTTTAGGGCAGCTCGACTTGACCTCCGCTAAATTTCAAAAACAGAATTTTATCAAAAATATTGGTGCTCAGAGCATTTGTACGTTTCCAACCAAAGCAACAGGATGATTATGCAATTAGAACTTCTCAACTTCATAACCAATCATTTTTGCAACCATATCTTTCACTTGAGCGCGCCGTTTTTTGCTCAGGTCCCTATCGTTGGGCATCTCGTCCCGATCACGCTTAAAGGACCGAGCCTCCCACAGAACGATGACTTTCTTTCCAAGCTCAGATAAACTTATCGCAAGATACATGCAGGGCAAGACAATTGTGAAAATAATATAATAATATAATATAAATAAGGAGGACGAGGAATTGTAGAAATGAAAAAAATATGTTTGCACCTAACTGGATTCGGTTTCGATGAGATTTCAACGATAGGTACTGGGGGGAAGCACGGCGCACTTAAGTGAGGGATATGCTTGCAAAAGCGATCTGATTAAGAACGAGCAACGATAGATTTGGTGGCATTGATTCGAATCCAGTTAAATACACATATTTTTCACATTTCTACAATTCCATATCCTTTCCGTCTATATATTATTTTACTGTAATAAAACGAAATACAGTAGCTAGGAAGTATCCGATTAACGTCCTAAACAAACAAACAAACAAACAAACAAACAAAAACTCCAAAAGAGCATCGAGTACGCACCCGAACTACCGACCTCCTAACCTCGTTTAAAAGCACACAGATCCACCTTGTTGAATAGGAAGGGTATCTCATAATCTTATTATGAAGCGTATCGTGGACTCAATATTTATCAGAATTGACTGCAGTTATGTGCAACAATACGAAGACCTACTAGTATACATCGTATATATGCAAGGCATGCAGAAACCACCAGCTTTCTTACATGTTTTCTCCACTTGTCTTCAAGAACATTCTCCTCAAACTAATCCGGTATTCCCTTGTGTTTAAACAAATACAGTTGTGATCTAGCAGTTGGTTAACTCTAGTGTGTGGGCGATCCAATGTCCAAATCCAGTCATAATTATGGAAGTGTTAGCTCTATTTCTTTTCAACATTAAATATTATCATTAAAAGTTGTAACAGGTGTGGATTAACGGGTTTAACTTGATTGTATCAGGAAAGCAACGAGGGCAAATAACAAAAGCAAAGCCTTAAAGAAATACAGAGCATAGGGTTCTGCACGCCACTAGATGAAAAAAAACTATAAAAGGCAAACCTGGGTGAAAAAAACCAAAATCAAAATTATACTAAGATTTCATATATTTCCCCCCCTTTTTAAGACTGATTCGATTACTGTTTATGTCTTCCCCTTTAATCAGTCGTAAATACCCAACACGTGTAATATAACTTTGTGGCTGTCGTATGATAATTTTGTCGCATGATAATTTAGGCGTATGATGTAACTGTCTGGGTACTTGCTGAAAACAAAATGAAGCATACGGGCATATAATACACAATCGATTCAGTGTTGGGCTGCCTGCTCGAATTAGCTGTCTCCAAGTATCATTGATACTATCTCGTAACAGGCGATCTTTCGGTTTCATGACTTTAGTATTTAAATTCTCCCAATATTTCTCTACGATACATTAGCACGATACATGAAGTTGAAAATCCCTTCAACAAAGGGGATTATACTGAATTCACGCAAAAATAAACTCAACTCTAACTGATAATTACTTGATATCTTCAGCAAGGCCAGTTGTTATTGTTCCCTCAAAAACGATGGGGAAAAACGCAGAAACAACAAACATTTTATCTCACGGGGTGGGTCAAAATTACAAAATAGTTTTTCAAGAATCAAAACAGCGCTTACCTTTGCTTTTGACCGTCTCCGTATTGAGCTCTTGTTGATTTTTGGTGCTCCTTTTGGAGGCTTTCTTAGGATCCTATTAGTTCTGGCAACAGGATTTGGTGAGGGTAATATACTGGAGTGTACAAACTTACTAGGTGTCAGCGAAGTACAGTGTGACATATCCACCTACCACAAAGATAAGTAAGGGGTTGTCGGAATTACAAGGTAAACCTGATAATGTGTATGGGCAGTTCATCCAAAAAGTTTGCAGAAGAGACCTCTCAATGGCAAAATTGAATATGTTGGTAAAACACTAAGAACAGTTTTTTCCTCTTATAAAAACCCAATACATCTGATATAGTAAGGCGCAGTCAAGGCACAAATTAAAAAAATATATTTGACCGTCGTGTCAGCGGTGACAAAATCCTCATTATAGGCCAAATTTTTACGTATTTCCCTACCTTAGCCCCTCTTACGTAACTACATTTGTCATAAATAACTTGCGAATGTTTTGTTCTGAAATTGAAACAATCAAAAGAAGAGTGAAGTTCAGCAGCGCAAACAACAAGTATTTGTCTTTTACTATAATCTAATGGTTCAGAACAAAGGTAAACACAAGAGGAGCTGTATATAAGGGGTTATTTCAAGAGAAGAGAAGAGAAAACAAAAGAAAAGAAACAAGCATTTTTTTTCTTTCATATTACCGAATAAACACATTTCTGTAATATTTATTTTGTTTACTTCATGAGATATCCATTTAAGGAAGTAATAAACCAATCTGAGCCAAGTGCCTTGTGTTCTGTAAACAAAATGACACAAACAACTTGACACTACCTACAAAGAAACGCCCCAGAGTTTCAGACCATTGGAAGAGGAAAAAAACCCTAAACCAACACGTTTTTATTAAAGTTCTTTTCAATACTTTTTACAACTTAACTACAACACTAGTGTACTTAAGTTGTTAGAATTATGGCTAATCCTGGGACCCTATCGTAGTAAATTTTGATTATTGTTAACGGTAGTCTTGGCAAATAACAACATTCAAAATCAAGTTTCTGATGCGTTGACACTCTAGTTTGGAAATCTGCCTTTGAAAGTTTACAGTATAAATCCACCGAGCTACCAGAGTAATAATGCACATCTTTACTCGTCATCAAAAGTAAAAAAAGCGATATGAATATTATAATACCTTTTTTGATACAGAAACTTATTTCGTACAGTGGATTAACTTTTGACCAACGGATACGTATGTATAGTACTAGCACAGAAACACTTATCATGCAGGATTGCAGTAAAAAAGACTGGTCGTTCATATCTGCATTACCTTTTTAGAAAAAATGTAATAAAATGTATGTACCAAGGGGAAAGTTTGGTAACTTACTACAACCATGTAGAATTGACAGCTTAGACTAGTGGTTCCCAAACTTCTTTACCCTACCACCCCTTAGACATACGGATACAATAAACGCACAATTTACTCTTCCTATTGCACACTGCAAATGAAACTGACAAATAAAACTTAGCTAAGTACGCTGATTTGCTTCATAAGATGAAGTGAAAGAAATTTCGTCTATAATGGGAGTCATTAAGTTTTAATGGGATGGGTGTACTTGATGTAAGGACATCAGCTTATCAAAATCAGTCTGGAAGGAGATACGAAGCATCCAAAAACCTCCCCATTCAATAATATTCACTGTATTAAAGTCCCTTTCTACTAAATAAGATATTGGGAAGGCAACAAAAAAAATATCTTGACGATGTTTCACAATACAGGGTAGCAGTGTTTTTGTAAACAAAATTCTTGGTAGGTTTATTTAAACTTCAGCTTTAGCTCAATGTCGTTTCGTAGAGAAATCAAATTTCTTCTCTAACATTCCTGTTTCCCCATCGCCTATGTCCAGAAATGGGTTGTTCACCCACTCAGACACTTAAGTGAAAGTAAGTCTTGAAATCTGAAAGACATGTCTTCGTGCAACTATCAAGGTGTGCACAAAATACCAACAACTCTTCGTCAGGTAGAGGCTATTTGTTTCCCAGTTCGGCAAAACTCTGAAATTGAGAGAACTGGCGGCGGGCTGAAATGACTTTGATAAGGTTGACATCACTTCCTTGGAGTTGCAAATTAACCTCGTTAAACTTTGCAAATATATTGGGCAAGTATGCATAGTTAGGCTTAACATATTTTAGTTCTGCACAGAGAACCGAATCGGAGTCTTGGAAGAATTCAATAACTGTATTAAAAAGTGAATAGCACATCATCAGGCAAATTCCCTTTGATAAACATCGAACTTCTGTGTGTAACAAACGCTCGAAATATTTTTCAGTTTCAGCGCAAAGCTGACGAAATAAGCGGGAATTGAGAGCAGGCGTCTTGATCTTATTTGCTGCTGGGATAACAGTGCTTTGCGATCTATCGAGTCGAGAGTTTAGCTTTTTTTTGCGACCAGATATTTCCTGTGAATTTCAGAGTGCACTACAGGCTCACCTGGTACAACTTGTTTCAAACAACTGATAAAACCACGATCTCTCATTAATGGGGCCCCATCTGTTGCAGAAGCAAGAATATTGTTAAGTGGGATACTTTTCTCTTTGAAAAACGTCTCAACAACACGAAATATTGACTTCCCTTTGGTGTCTGTCTGTAGTTCTCTTGCAAACAACAGCTCTTGAAGACTTTCGTCTTGGATGAAAGGTGCATAAGCAAGCAGCAAAGACTCATTCCCTGGTAGGGTAGGGCTCATCTAACTGCATACCAAACGAGGTTGTCTGAAGCAGTTTGCAAAGTGTTTTTTCCACGTTTTCAGCCATCTCATCCACTCTTCTTTAAAGAGAAAGTTATTACTGAGAGGAACAGCCTTAATAAACTGTTATGGCGATCTGAATAAAACTGTGCGCAAAGCTTCACTTACTGCTGGAAGTATAAGCTGTTCTCCAATCGTGTGAGGCTTGCCAGATGTAGCAGTCACCAACAAGATGGTGTAAGATGCTAGCAAACATTTTCTCAGTGGTTTTTCGTTTCTGTAAGTTTTCTTCAAGTGTCTGAAAATATACTAAAATCCTGTCCGTTTTATCAGGATGTACCTTACTGTTAAATAGTCTGGGAGGCTTTATGGCTTTGTTTGAAAAAACTCTTTGGTACAGTAGGCACATCGGTAGCTGCTGGTTATTTGATGCGGTTACAAATCCGTATTCAAGATACGCTGTATTGCCCAAACTTCTTCTTCGTTTCCTATTTTGTTGCCAAGTTTACTCTGGAAGAAAACAAAATATTTTTCCTCGAATTCATACCAACCACAAAATAATTGAGCAGAAACGAAAAGCTCCTTCCGAAGCTAAAACTGTGAGATACGTTTATGTTGCTTGTACACAACAGCAGTGACACAGGCAGGCCCATAGTAAGCTGGTAATGTAAGGGAATAGATTGCATGAAGGTGGGGCAACACAATGGACACAAAATCAATTTTACGTTGTGAAATGCCAGCCCTTTGTTTTTGTTCAGGCAAACATTACTTCAAAAAATACGCCTGATATTCCACGCTGGTTCCATTGTTTACAACAAGAAACAAGAAACTTGTAGTGTTAGGGACTTTGATTGGCTGCTCATACGAAAATACGAGTACGGCTCAGAGAATTATTTATCAAATGATTGTTGCCCTGTGCCTCCGAAGTTATCTTAATAAAAAAAATAAATAATAAAACAATGCACCTTAAAAGACTCACTATTCAGGAAAGGCAGATAGTGAACATATGACCCGCTCTTCTAAATTTCTTAATTTAAACCGTTGAGACAACTATCTTAAGACAAGTGGATTTTTTTCTATTCGTTTGACTAGCCACTGTCTTCGAAAGTGCCACACAATCTGCATAATTGACATTAACTTTCCTTGACTTATTTAGATTGACGAATTGTCCTTTTGGCTTTCTGGTTGTAACATTGGAAAGAACACGTTCGACTACTCGCTAAAGTGTAAACCCTGTTTACATCCATTTGCCTCATATTTGAGTACGAAGTCAAAGACATGACCGAATATCACATGTAAATAAAGTGAAAATTAAGTGTGTTTCTTAAATAGAAAACCCATTTAAATAGTTGGTTTACTTTGCAAAAATCAACACTATCTTCCTAAAAAGTATACGTGAATGTGTGTATGTGTAAAATTATTCACCTTTCGCACCTTTAGGTTCATTCTTGATGGAGTGTTGGGATGAGGCCTAAAAAATTAGAAAAGGGGCATTAATTTGTTAGTTGGACTGCAAAAAATTATCTGAAAGATTCGTTCATTATATGTTGTGCCTACTATGCAAGGAATCAATTTCAAAGTAAGCGAGCGAAAAGACGTAAAAATAGCCAAATAAGGGAAATTGTCTGAATTGTATTTGAAGCACTTTAATTTGTTGATTTAAGCAGCAATTGCCAAACTAGGATCGGTGACCCCAAATTATAAAAGTTACACTAAGCAAACAATACGTAATTGTATCTTACTTAAGTTAAATGTAAATGAAAGAACACTGCTGTATTGCTAACAAGTTCCCAGGGCTACATTGTCGATGACCTATCAGCGCATAGGTTAAACTAAATTTTTTAGTGCAAAATAGTTTTTGATATACACAATATTGTCAAGTCTGGTGTTTGCATACCTTTTTTGTGGAGTTTTGGGTTTACTGCCGAAAACCATTTCCTCTTTGATAATATTTTCTTTCTCCTTTTGCTACAAAAGAAAATATTTTGCTTGTTGAAAAGTGAAAATATAAATGCATCTAATTCAGTTCGAACCAGTACTTATGGCTATTAAGCCCTCAATAAAGAAAACGAGGCATTTTAAATGCGAAGTAAAAATACGAAGGAGTGAAAGAAAGGAATTTGAAGCAAGCAAAGATTGAGTGAGGCAAAAACAATAGGTGAAATATACTATTTGAGATTGCCGTAATGCATTTTGGATGGGAAGGCAGGTGTCAAATCAGAACAAGGATAAAATGGCGACATCTGTGCTAAGAATGAGAAAGGAGCCCTTTTTTCTGCAATAAAAAGAAGCGATATGCATGGGGGATACACCATAGCAATTGGTCAATAAGGACTACAACTGGGATCGCAGTCATCATGATATGAGGAGCACCAAAAAACGCCGGGTCCAGCAGTACTGCTGGGAATTAAAAAAATCTGAATCGGTTGTTGAGATGGTATCACAAAATTAAAAAAATTAACTATTTTCATTGAACAAAGTTATAAACTCACAAAAGCTATCCTCTGATGTTTCGTTTAATATGAAAATGTTAAAACAATTTTCAGACTTAGGATAAGTATTGTGTTTATACAAAAGTTTAAGACCACCCTCGAATAACGAATAATAACATAGTACACCTTTGAACACTGTACCTTTTATGCGGAACAATTATGAGTTTGATAGCCGAGAATTAGTACTTGGTGTGACCATACCGATTATCGATTACCGCTTGCAGGTCTTGACATACTCTCATGAGACGTTGACAGTATTCTGGTGATGAGCAAGTATCTAAACGTGTTTTATGGAGTTTTCAAGGTCTTCTGCATTCTTTTGTTGCTCATCCGCAACTTTATCTTTTACAAGTACCCACAGATTCTCTATGGGAATAGGGTCAGCGCTGTTAGTTGGCCAGTACGGAATTGAATGTTCTTTTTATCAGTCTTAGACCATTTTAGATCGGTGGCAAGGGGCACCCTCCTGCATAAATACACCAAAGTTGTGAACATTTAAGTGAAGGTTCAACTTGTCTTTAAGCGTTTTTCACCATTCACAGTCGTACCACGGGGCAGAAAAACAGTCCACCATTGACCATGACTGACATAGCACCCCATATCATGACACTAGGAGAGCATTTCATCGTGGGTTTCCCATAATTTTTCTAAAAAGATGCTCCAGACGGTGGCCAGACGTTGCGCTTCCCTGACGTAAACTGTCGGATCGTCTATTTATCGGAGAAGAGATCATGACTCTAAAGTTCAGTAGTGCAAGTAACGTGCTTGCTGACAAACTCCAACCGTTTGAGAGTATTCGTGTGGATCAGACGTGGCTTTCGAGCGGGTATGCACGATTTAAAACCGAAATCCTTAAGCCTACGATGCCTTATTAATTTCGTAGAAGCATCTATACCTTTTGAAAGCAGCGTTGTCCGTATTTTTGCGTAAGAACTGGTTGGCAAAAGAACAGCCAAATATTTTATGAAGGGGTCGTCCCGGGAAGTTGTTTTACGAGGCGCCTAGGCCTTTTATAAAATCACTATTCAGACACGTTTTTTGACGTTAATGACGCCTTTTACCCATTTTGAAGATACGAAATAAACGAGAAAATACAAGAAAATTATGCCCAGGATGGACAGTAGCTCATATAAGAGTGATAATACCAGTGTGATTGCATCAAATTTAACAAAAACCTTTTAATTCATGGGGGGTTTTAAACATTGTCGGCCACTGTATATATATTCATCCAGAATTGTAATGAATGGTTGGAATCAGTGCCGCAATCATCAGATGTGCGATTCAAATAGCGCCTAAAATCGTCGAATCGTAACACAACTATTCAGCAGAAGGGTGGTGTCTCTGCAACCATGAAAAATGTTTAAAGTCTCTGAAGAGTCAAGGTTAGAGCTTTTTGCAGAATTATTCAACGGCACTGTGAAGGAAGACAAGGTAATAAGTGACTGGAAACTTTTGGGTCTGTAAGTTACTTGTGGATCTGATGAAAGGTTTTAAAACGGTGAAAGCAAAGTACATCAGGGAGGGAGCTGACATAGACGATATGTAGTTTGGCTTTATGCCAAAAGGGTGTTGGAGGAAACTCTTTTCTTGCATTCTAATACCAAATGCTGGATTTATGCAAAGTGTAGTGGCATTAATGGAATTCATAAGCAAGAAATGTCTTTATAGGAATCCAGCTGTGAATGATGTAGGGGAAATGGTGATTGCTAGCGGTAGTGGTTCACTAGAATGTGAGGCGGATGGAAGAAATTCACAAAACATTTATCCCCTGCTTACTACTAACGCATCATCTCAGAAAAGTAAGAAAGCTCCATCTGTACGCAGTTTGATGCTGTGTGTCAGAAAAACCTGGTATGTCAAGGGTACATACAACGGTCATACCGAAATGATCTGTCAATGATACGTTGTTGTGTGGTGTTCCACCAAATGACAGATTTTTCTCTGTTGAACGTGGGGCTCAGAAATCAGGCCCATCTTTGAGGTAATGCGTCAAAGACGACTGAGTTGTTTGACCATGTTGAAAGCAGATGTATTGACAGTTGGTTGCAGACGACAAGGAATAGGGAGACAGCTAGATAAGTATGCCGGAGGTAGGTGGTCACTCAAAAACTTACGTATTAACGGAAGTAACGAAAGCTGGAGCATCCACTCAAGATACTCCAGCATTCGAGGGTCAACCCATGCCTGCGTTGATGATTGAAAGATAATAAAGTAATGTTATCACGAGTGCGAAATAGTATACACATGATAGGGAAAATTTTGTGAAAGAGAGAAATCAGTGAAATCACACGTGATATCATTGGGCGAAACAACGCAAGTGTCTGACCATCCAGCCAGCTTCTTTGGGCCATAAATTTTAACTTATTGGATTAATAACTGACTTGAATCTCTCACAGCTGTTCAAGCCTTTGTTGCACAACAGGTCTTAACCTTTCTGCCTGACACGTGGTCAACCCAAAGAACAAATTCAAGTAACTTGTTGGGTGACGCGAAGGTACAAATTGGGTACAGTCCTTAGTCCACGCTCTCATTCAGTGGAAAAGCTTTATCGGATGCAGATTCAGCAAAAACTAAAATTAAAGATCTTTCCTGCACGACCATGTTATCTGACTTTTGTCTCCCACATAACAGTCGCGACAAACATCTGGTTGACCGCTGTTCGTTTGAATGGAATTTCAAACCCAAACTGTCATATTTCCTAATTGCAAAGGTAAACTGGCTATCCTACTTTTGTTCAGATCTACTCTTGAATTCTTCTAATATTGCTTGGTCAAACAATTTCATCCAAACTTGTCCTCACTTGAGACTTGCAAAGGAAGAAGCGAAGATTATCAGTTGGTTTTAAAAATGTCTTTGATGGCGAGGGTTATAAAATGTGGCTGCACTGCATAAATAATGAGCATTACCTTTCGCAATTAAAACCCAATTATTTCTTGGAAGAGTTCTCTCTACGTGATTATGCCTGGTTCAATGATTATGATCCTGAAACACGAGGAAGCACCCAGCAAACAAAAAGAACAGAAATGACAAAAACACAAATCCAATAACACAACATTACAAAAGTATCGTAAAAGGAATAAAAACATTAAAACTATTTAAACTATTAATCCATTAGGTAGTTTTATTGCTTAATCTTAAAACTATCCAAAAAACACCTTGCTTATTGCAACACGAAATTTATATAAATTATTCTAACAAAAACAAAAGATTACCTTTTTGGTCTTTTGGAGGATTTTGTTGTTCTCGTATTCTTCCTTTTGTGTGTCAAGATACGTAATGTATCGCGTGCCATTGAAAGTGAAATACGTTTCATGTTCCTCTTCCCAACTATGTATTTTACTGATAAGGTCACTCTGCAACTAAATAGTAATAGGGAAGTATAGTGTTAGCACAAAAAAAAACCAACAAACCACACAAAACAACAAAATAAAAACAGCATTAAAAAAATGGATCAATTTAATGATATAGGAGTTAACACAGACCACATGGTTTTAATGCACTTCGAAAAACGTCAAAATAAATTATTCTAACAACCCCAAGAAAGTAGTTATATATCCACTCCAACTAACCCTGGGTGGAAACAAGGGTCGGGAGACGACAAACTTGTCACTGCACTGTGATTATAAACAGAATGCTCACACGTCAGAAGAAAGCGAAAGACGGGTCATAAGCAAACCTTGCAAGTAATTTATAAGAGACGAAATAACAGTATGTCAAGTGACACGTAACTGCGTTTTGGGAACGGAACAGGGGAACCTCAAGTGGGATTCAAAAAGCTTACGGTATTTTGCGCATTCTCTATTTCAAAAAAAAGGCCAATTTTACCCAATACAGCTAGAAAATGTCAGTAACTTCTAATGGTTTGTACAGTGACCAAGGAGCCGTCAATAACATATTTTCTTGAAAGTTTAACAATGTATTACGCATACCCACGAATGTGTATCCAAAGCTCTGGAATATGTACCATTTACAAAATAATTCTAATATTGTTGTGGTAAGTTCTGTATAATCTACAATTTATTTTTAATGTTTAGAACATGTTCTGTACTATTAATTCATCGGAAAAATTTAAATCTTTAATTGATGTTTCATTGATGTTCACAAGAGATTGCGTACGTGCATGTGTGGGCGCGTTAAGTTAAGGACGAGTTAATAAGCCTTTTTGAGCCCCGGTCAAAAACACGAGGGGAAGACGTTTATTAGACTTTCAATATTTTTTATTAAAGCAAGCGATCTCAAATGGGAACTGCTAAGCGGACTTTATAATGGTCCTCGGGCCATGTCGGGCTATAGTTCGGGGTTTTAGGCACGTGTTAAAAGGTGACTCGGTGCTAATGTACGTTCATACATTGCATAATACACCGTGGAACACTGGCTTCTACGTTGTCACAAGAGTTGATGAAGGTCCCCAAGCAGGCGATAAAGCTTCCAAACACGGCAAAATCCACTGAACTCAACAAAACCTCCGCTACAACACCGAGAAGAAATGACTGTCGAAGGGCAACTTTGTTACATATTTTATAATTTTAAGTTCCCATTATACATTGACAAACAAAAAAGTGGCTCGAAATTTAATTATTTTTTTATTACCCTCGCTGTATGTGGGAATGAGCTGTATTCTGTGGGACGTTCAGTCTTACACGCGTATATTTGGGGGATAAGTCAAACGATAGGGCGCCTGTAAAGGACCCACCAATTTAAACTACGCACTCATTCTATCGTTTCGCAAAATAAAAAAATTCAGAATCGACTTGCTGTTGGTGACAAAAAAAGCAGGAGGAATACCTTAGGTAATTCTTTTTCTATTGCTCTCCTCATTTTCTCTTCTTTCAGCAATGCTCCACCACGATTGTTCAAGCGATTAAAATCAGTTGGACGGCTCTGGTAATAAACAGTAGAAAGTAAGTGGTTATATTCGGCTATTTCAAATAAAGTTACTTTTATTTCGATCATTTCTTTCAATTTACTTATCTGTCTAAATAACCACCAATATTAAAACGTATTATAACTCAACTGACGTAAGCAAAAACTGCAGGTCCTACTCGATTACACTATTTTTGTTACACAAACAAACTATGGAAGCTGATAACGAAAAAACAAAACAACAAAAATAACTCTAATGAAGATAAAAGACCCAACCTGCTGCTCTGCAATTGGTAACTATTTGCAGTGGCATGTTCACTTTTCTAGTCATACCTTATTAGCTCGTTCGAGTCAGATCCAAATATCTCTTCGATATCGTTACGGACTACTTTTTGAATCGTTGTCTTTGAAAAAGTTTTATTATTCGATGGGCGATTATTTAACGGTTTCAATCTTAGCAGTTGATCTTCACATTTCCCGACAAGTTCCTTACACCGATCATATTTTTTCCTCTTACGCATCATCTGTGTTACCCTCCCAGCTGTTCGTAGGTTTCAATTAAAATATCTTATTCAACAAGACAACCTCAATTTCCTAGTTAGTGCCTTTGTCACGACCAAACAAACAGAATTGATACTTGCTCAATCTTACTTTCTGGCAAATTCTGGCTATTCAGCATACAAATCTTTCTGTGTTCCCACATGTATCTTCCATATCATACCAGCCTGCTTTGTCCACAGGGAAACACAATGAGCATGTGTATTAACGTTACATTTGCTTTGTGCGTATTTCTTACCTTCTGTCATTTTCCAGCGTACGAAACTTGTAGACAACATAAATATTATCACTAAGCGTGTTTGAGCAGATTTCCAGTTCCAGATGTTATTCTTTGTTGGTCTGCTAACCATGTTTTACTCTCACTTTACAGGCTGACCCTGTGTCGTACAGAGCTACTTAGATGGAAGCTTTGCCTTTTTGCTTCGGCAACCAATATCCTATTCCGTTGTAAAGTTAGTGAAACTTCATTATTCAAATCCAAGATAATCTATTTTGTATTAACCAGAACATCATATGCTCCTAAATCCTGGTAGTTCAATCGTTTCTTTTTCCAAAAATTTCTACAGCTTAGTACAATTTAACTCGTTAGCCAACTGATGTAAGGGTAAGTGGTAGGCAGCCTTTTCTCAGAGGTTGCCATTTTATGCTAAATTGAAGAGCACATTATTCTTTGGGAAAGAGAATACTGAAAGAGACATACTTTCAATCCTTCAGAAAGATAAATTTAGCCTACGTTTGTGTGTTCATTCTGTGATCATAAGCATTCAGTGTCCTTGTTATTTTTTTAAAATCTATACGGGATTTTTTTCACCGTATGAATAAGATCACCAATGACCTAAAATTTGGTATTGAAATATTGGCCTTTTCCTCTTGTGACACGCAGTGGTTTATGTGGTGTTTTTTTTTAAATTTTCACCTTTGACAAAGTACTCAATCAGTCAAGCTTACGTAAGAATTATCTCGTCAACCTCACTATTAGTGAGCATCAGGATGTCATCTAAAAATTATGTGCTAGTTCTTAAGAACAGTCGGGTCCTTGTCACACTGTATACATTGTAAAATACCACAGCAAAATTCTAAACGGTCACAAAGGTCCTTGTAAATGAAACTCCCAACATGACAATAAAAATCACCCCCAAATTTCAAAAGCGACGATGCCTTTGGAATATCATGGTGTTAAGAATACGTCCCTATTGTCCGCTGGTATGCAACTCAACAGATGCAAGACATCCCAGGAATGCACTAAATTTCTACACGAAGATACAAGACTCGGTGCCTCCGTGCTCCCAGCTACTATAAAAAAACAGAAAGAAATGGAAGAATGGAAAAACTTCGTCATTGTCACACTAAGTCAATCAGCAGACTAACGAATAAGTCACCCAATGGTTACCTAATACACAAAGCATGTTTACCGCCAAAAGACTGCAAAACAGCTAGTATCACTCTATTTCACAGATAAAATTACTTACATGAAAAATGAGACTGATAGCCATGAAATTAAAGTCAAGCCCCAGAAACCCTATGTATCAAGTAAGGCTGGCCACAATCCAACCTGTCTTTAAAACAGCACAGGTAATACAAATCATTATTCTTGATAGCAATAAACACTAAAGAAGCCATGAAGGAGGGGCTAAATTGAACCATTCCGTATCCATAAAGTATCTGTTTACACAGTAGGTAAACCGACATTTATTCGACAGTAGATGAGCCACCTTACCTCGAATTCCAGTTTCTTTGCCCAAATACATTCTCTTTTCTGAACCATGTTGAAAAGATCTTTATTCTCTTCATAGAAATTTTTCATCACCTGAACATGGTGCTCATGTGCCTCCAATGACTCTTCTGTGAAAAGAGCTAAAAAAAAATTACAGAATAAAACATATAACAACAACAAAAAACCAAACACCACTCCATTACTGCATACGGATACCCTGCAACGTTAAATTGGATAGTTGTTAATGTTGTTAATGAAAGGCATCAGTTAACCATTTCGTTACAACCAATGATTGCTAGTGGTCATATTTGCAACAAAGAATAGATTTCAATGACACGATGTGTCCTAAAACATCGACTTCACCGCGATTTGTTAAGACATTAGACCTTAGTACCCAAATATGTATAATACTAATGATGGATACTCTGATTTGAAATCGCTTAAGTAGAGTAAACAGGTCAGTTCACCAAAGGTGGTGGAATAGTAAAGTTCAGGAAGCTGTATAAGATAAAAGAAAGCGGCAAAAATGATTGAAAAATGAGACCTTGTTCCTTGACATTTAAGATTTGAAAAAAAACAACAAATAAACAAATAAAAAAACTGAGAAAAGACAGGTAAAAAAAGAAATGAGAAAACATCCGATTAGCGAAAAGTGGCAGACAAAACAGGAAACTTTACTGAATTTCTTTAATTAGCTTAATGTTGGCCATGATAGAAAATGGTTAAAGGTCTGGATGATGAGTAAGATTATTCCAATGTACAAGAACCAAAGGTGAATTCCTAACGTATAATAACAACAGGGGAATCAAAGTAACTCAGCATAGCTTTACTTGACGTTATTATCCTTCTTAGACAGATGCATGAAAAACACATCGATAAAGGCGAAAACCCTGTTTTTCCACATTGATTTACATTAGGGAAACTTATGAACATGTACCTAGATACCTGGTATCCTATTACTTCAGGCATAAAAACCACCTCTGAAAAGAGAGCACGAGTTGAAAAGTCAATGCACAGTTTACAAAAGAAATTTCAGTTATGACTGACGCAGAAGAGGCACACAAATTTACAGTAGATATAACATATGGGGTAGGATACCCCATTAATGCTGTCCTTGACCTTAACTACTATTTGTCAAAGCACAACTCCTAAAAATCCTGCCCATTAAATTTCATTAAAACAAAAATTTCTTGGTATTTCTCCACAAAGGGTCTGAGAGGAACAAAACTAAAGCAAGAGGTGAAGAATAAAAATTGTATTGACTTAAAGCAGAAAAAACTTACTGTCGAATGCCTGCGGAAATTCTCGTCTTTGTGATTCATCGTAATAACATTTATCCCACAGTATAATCAACTCCTTTCTAATCGACTTAATGAATTTTTCCATATGCTGCCTCTTCAGTTCTTCTAGCCTTGCAACTTCTGTTTGAAGCTGTGTAGAGGCAGACAACAGTATTTGCACTTGTCATTTTCATGGGTACCATAAAAAAATTGTCCACAAAAATAATTTAAAAAAAGAAGCATTGTTGGCATGTGAAAAGCAAAATCTGTATCACGTTTTGAAACAAAATGAATGAAATTACAAGCCATGACAAGGATCTCTGTTCTAAATGTGTAATCTTTTAAAATATAGTTACTGTAAAAACAGAAAAAATAAAAAAGTTAAACTCAAATTCGTAAGCTATTCTCTCCTCAAAAAGTCAAATATGCGGCTCAATACCAAATGAAAATTTAAGTAATGTCATCAGCATAGCTGGTAAGGTTACACGTCTTAAGAGTCAGGAAAATAGTTGGTTAAAAAGGGGGGAAAATACTGAACCCGTGACGTTTAACCAGACTTTCCGTTACATGGAACTCAAAAACGACATCCCTTACTGGGATGTGAACATTTCATACCAGATATTCCCATCGTTTGGCATTAATACGTACATTTCTTTAAAAAAAAGCTCTGTACAATACGGACGACTTGGTGGGTATGCATCTCCTACTACAATTTCAATGGAAATGCTCAAAGAATTTCCTGAAAAAATGACAATGATAAGGTATCACAAACCTGAGATAAATTAGTTGCGGAATGTCACATTTACTCTTGTTCAGGGCGTTTTTGTAGACTCATTATGCATCACAAGTATGTGCGCTGAGTAGATATTGCCTCTTGGCGGCTTTACATCAAATATATGCTGCCACAACGCTTTACTTGTTTTATGACTGGTCTGTCTAAACGTCACCCAATTCTCGTTTGTCTGCTTTATATAAAACTAATAAAAGAGCTCATTTCTACAGGATAGCAATAACTATTGGAAAAGGTGGGTAAACCTTTAGAACAATGAGGACTGAACAGAGACGGCCTGTGTAACAAAAGCATCCATACCGCTCTCTCATGCTATCACAAAACAGAAGCAACTGTACAAAACCACTTTTTTTTTAAAAAAAAGAAGAAAAAAAAGGTAAGAGTTATCTTTTGACTAGTTATTAATACCCAATCCAAAACAAGTCTCATATGTGGAGTGTAACACCTTTTGTATAGTTGTATGAAAATTAACAGACTCGCATACGATCATTCCTAACTTTAGACAGTTACTTCAACAGAAGTCTCACAATCAGTACGAGAAAATGGGTCCGCTTCCTGAACAATTTAAAAAAAGTGTTATGTATCCACGCTCTTACAATGCTCTCAAAATACCCCTGCACTCTGGGAAAAAGCTTTCATAGTGGTATTGTGCGAACCTTACTACCAACCAATACCGAAGTGTTAAGCAGCAGTCCATGTAACAAACACCATTTCCCGCGAGATATTACACCAGATGTTAACGATTTTCGGAGTTACCTATCACAATAAGGCCCACAATTGTTACATTATACCCCATATCCGCATGGATCTCAAAGCATTTAATGACTGTCTTGTCATCTCATGCTTATTTTATACCAGTGAATGCATTTAAATGTACTTCCCAGTACAAAATTGGCTTATAAATCAAAGGATAGAGTTAAATCTTGCCTGTGTTTTTAATAAAAGTGATCCTTTCTTTTTTAACCTGTCAGTTAAGGCTAGATTAACTTTCTACTTTTAATAGACAGCGTCGAGAGATCTTCTTTGCTACATCTCGTATTCATTGTTTCGTGCCTCCAAAAAAAACATTTTCCCAATTTTCTACTTGTGCTTAATGGGGCTTCTATCGACGTTACGATTATTTCAGTATGCGGCTGACTGTTCTGATATCTATCCTCGTGTCTCAAATAGAAGAGGGAGAAAAACGAGGGTTGGTGTAGGGGATTTTAAACTCTTAAAAAAAAATGCTGACGACTATTAAGTGGATTTTGGTACACACGGTTCACAAAAATTCCATTTCATCCGCCTATGGATGACTTTCAACAATTTGCAACACCTTATGACCCGCCTCCACAACCAGTCTATCAGTTTAATTTTTTTGCTTCGTATTAATCAAATCACGAATGAATCAGAGGCTTATTGTGGCAGGAATGTTACCACTCAAAAGAGAAAAATTTTCGAGATGGATTAAATCATTTAATAACCGGCACGGGGTTGGGGGATGTAATATGAGCACAGTTGTACGAACCCCCCACCCTCAATTAATAAGCGAGGTAACAATTATTCGAAACCCAAAAGTATATTGGGTCTTTAAGCCATAATGGGTCCTACAAGTTAATGTCCGTGACGTCAGGCAAAGGTGATCGAGCGTACAATAAGTGACAACAAAAACGCAGATAAGAACAGCACTTACATTACTTTACCGCCCCTTATTTGAATTAACCATCCATGCCGATGTACCAATATCAAAACCTTACTGAATACGCATATCATCTCATGAGTTTTAAAAATCAAACTGTACAATGTCGTCCTTTGTATGTCCCATACATCACATCTCGTTACTATTCTGATTAATCAACATTTTTTGAATAGGAAACCATGCCACACTCATCCAGAATCACACTAATATTGATAAACACACTGATTTCTTTCAAGTGTTAACGCGGTACTCCACAAAACACTTAATTTACAGTTGATCAAACTGATTAACTAACTTACGGCCAGTGCAACCTTCGGCGTATTTTCAGAGTGAGATTTCACAAAGGCATCCCTTTCATCTTTTGGTATCTCCAGACGGTTCCAAAGTCCTTTTAATTTTTCCTTCAGACCATCGATTTCACCAAGCAATCGCCTGTGCATAGATTCGAGCTGCAGAAAAGTAATTACAAAAGAAATTTAAATAAGCCCACTGCAGGAAAAACGGTGATCGACAGTGACTATAGATACAATTGGCACCGCTTGGACACGTTCATGGAAACAAGCAGGGGTTAGAAACTGTGGTTAAGTTTAAAACAATGCTGTTGACCACAGTTAAAACGAGGTACTTTTAACTGAAAGCTGTCTTTCGAAATCTCAAAAAAAAGAGAAAATACCCCGATGGGTATCCTTTACTAGCAGACATTCTTCAAAGGTGGTATCCATCATTTTTTCTTTGCTTTGGGATCAATCTAACTAGACATGAATTACTTATTTCGCAGTACCAGTACAGTTAATAGACAGTGTGATTATTTTCACCGTGCAAATAGAAGTTACCTGTTGCACAAGAGTCATACTAAATCATAGTTCCAAGATTTTGAATTCTCACAGCTGGTTGAAATAATGAATAGAAATACAAATAATTATTAATTAAAACTTTAGTAGTACTTTGGCAAGAGAACATTCCAAAAGCGACAAATAAAAATAGTCACGAGTTCAAACCGATAATCAACCACTCATTTAGGTAGTGCATCAAATATCGTCAATTACATGTAGTACCTTGGTGAATTGATAGTGCTTGTGTACAATATCTTGACTGATTTTAGCAAATAAACAATATCAAATAATACTGTTGACACTTTTCGTGTTAAGTAGATTTTACGGTTAAAATATATTTAACGTGAAGTCATTTGTAAAGTCAATGTAATGCCCTTTAACCCCCCCCCCCCTGTCAATGTTTTAGTTCGTTCTTAATAGCGTTTTAATAGTGGTTTAGAAACATATTCGGGCAGTCAAAAACATCATTCAAGTTTCACTGGTTCCACTTTATCAGTCAGTCACCCATTCATTAATATTCCACAGTAGTAACTACGAAGTAGGTTGGTTGTCAAAAAGGCTCTACGTTGACCCCCCTTACCTTCCACCCACCGCCTCAAACAAACCAAAACATTCAATTCAGATCCCATCTCTCAAGTCACCGAGTCACTTTTTCAACCATCAAAGGATCTACAATTTATTGAAAAAAAATTCCAAATGATGGGATTGGTTTAGTGAAATTCCATACCTTACTTTCTAATTCTTCCAGATACTTCAAATTGTCGGAGGATAATACGAATTCAGAAAAATCTTTCAACAGACCAGCCTCTAGTTCTCCGTGTGGTTCAACATCTAAATCCTCCCAATACCGTACTATACTGGATTGTAACTTCTTGAAAAGTTCCAATCGTTTAGTCTGCAAAAGAAATAATGCATACATTTTAAGTCAAAAAGTACGAAGCCCTAATATTTCATAAACAGACCCTCATAAAGGTTCTATAAATCAGTCATTATTCGAATGCTTTACATCAAGGATTCCGAACAATGCTGGACATCATTGGTCAGTCAATCAGTCAAGTGGTCCGAGGAAAATAATTGACTTGCTGACCATTGTTTTAAATTTTCACAGTGAAAGTCAAGTGGCAAGTTGACCAATCAGGTGAAAGGCACTTCACAGGAGAAACAAAGGTCGCAAGAAGTGATGTCAACGCAACCATGTCGCATTTTCGCCTCGTTTAACATGGCATTGCTTTAGTACGCTCATCTTGATTTCAAAGCACCGGCTTAATAAAAAATTTCTCTGTTGAAATTGACTCATGAAAATGTCCTCAAAATGTTGTCAGCAAAAACAGCATCAAGGAAAAATTTCTGCAAACTGACAGTTAAGAAACACAAGAAAATTTACATCTTTAGGGGACAGCTAGCTGGAACTAGGGTAGCTTGAACAAATATTTCTTAACAAGGTTCAACGTTGAAAAGCATAATTTGTTTTCCATCAGATCGTTTTTTGTTGCCAACAATAGCCTTTTCGGTAATGTCCACGTTCGTACTGGTTCGGACTTGTTTCTTTGTAATAACATACCATCCAATAAGTTGTATATATACACTACACATTTGTACCAATAGATTAGGGCATGCATATTTTTACAACCTTACGATTTATTTCCCTCAACCATTTTGCGTACAAGTGGGAAAAATCTACAATAAATAAAACCATGAAAGCAAATTGTTTCATGCACTTACAAGTTCTGCTTTCAGGAATGTGATATTTTGTCGAAGTTCTTTTATCTGTTCCTCTGTAGGGCAGCCAACAAAATTCAACTCATGCTGGGGTAATGTCATGCGTTCGCAATAATCTTGTTCTTCAGTCCGGAGTTTCCTTAAAATTTTTAGCCTTTCATGTTTTTCCTGTTAAATAAAAATATGTCTATTTGGCAAACACTTGACAAAATTATACGTCTATAAAAATGAACATCTGCTGTCTTTGTATCAGAATCAATGATACTGTGTCGTTTTAAAATGCAAAATCAGATTAATGAAAATAACGGCGCGTTGATGGGATCGGAACTGAAAGTGAAGGCCTCTCATTCGGCAGGTGTTCCCCGGCACAGCAGCTGGGATCCGGTCGTTATTGTGCGACTGTCAGAAGGAAGTGGAGTAAAGAGATGAACAAGATGGTCATGGAATGTTTTTGTAGGAGTATAGAGTTGGATGAAAATGGAAAACCTATTAGGTTATCGGCAAAGAATGGTTAGAGAATTAAGAGATAGGGGTATGGTCCACCTGACGGAGCAACGTGTGTGTGATCAAGCAAGAATCAAAGGGGACATTAAAAGGCTAAAGCACAATATTAATAGGCTTGACAGACAATCGAAATAGGAGCTAGAACCAAAGAAAAACCGAAAACTTAAGGATCTAAAAGAAAAGTAAAGGAATTAAGACCGTTATTGATGAACTCAAACTAAGGCTTCTTGCAAAAAGTGCCCAGATCAAAAGATACGAACAAAGAATAACACAATTCAGACAGAACAAGATCTTTAAGGTTGATCAGAAAAAGATACAACGAGTTGAATGGAGGAGGCTCTAGAGGAACAGATGTAACAGATTCTGAGGAAAGCAGAAAGCTTTGGGGTGATATTTGGAGAGTAAAAAAAACCACAACCAGGAAGCCTATCGGCTAAGTGATTTAAATGAATGAATGAAAGACAACATCTTCTTGAAGAATGGACTATAACTGTGGACAAAGTCAAAAAGCAGTTAAGGAAAGTTCCAAATTGTAAAGCTTCAGGGTCAGATAATGTCTAGGGATTCTGGATTAAAAGTCTTACCAACCTTCATGAAAGAAAAGCTGAGCAATTGAATGAGATTGTAACGGGAGTTTGTGATTTGCCTGAGTGGATAACTTATGGTCGTACAGTTTTATGTCAGAAAGATCCATCAAAAGGTAATGCAGTGGACAATTATCGCCCAATAACTTGCCTACCGCTAGTGTGGAAATTGTTGATTGGCGTGATGGCTGAATAAATGTATAAGTACCTTGATGAGGAAGATATGTTGCCGGAAGAACAAAAAGGTTGTACACGTAGGAATAGATGGACGAAAGACCAATTGTTGATCGACAAAACGGTCTTAAAAGATAACAGGAAAAGACACACAAATTTGGCTACAACATGAGTGGGTTATAAGAATTTGTTAAGGATTATAAGATTTTGCCTCCCAAAGCTGGATTATTAAGTGCATGGAAATGTTTCGTATTGCAGAGAATGTAAGAAATTTTTTTAGAGAAAAGCATGAGCCAGTGGAAATTATCACTAACGTCGAATGGAGCAAATCTTGGTGATGTAACAGTCAACAGAGGTATCTTTCAAGGGGATAGCTTAGCGCCATTATTCTTTGTGTTAAGTATGATACCAATGTCGTGGGTTCTAAGGAAAGTGACTGGGGAAAGAAAGAATTTAGTGTAAATCACCTGCTCTTCATGGACGACCTTAAATTGTACGGTAAGAGTAAAGAACAGATTGATTCACTTGTGCAGACTATCCGTGCATTCGGCACAGATATTGGGATGGAATTTGGAATTCGAAAGTGTGGTGTGGTAGTATTGAAGAGGGGGGAAATTGTTAAATCTGTTAGTGCAGAACTCCCATATGGTGAAATTATGATGGAAGTTGAACAGAACGGAAATACCTACCTTGAAGCAGTAGAACTTGATGAAAATCAAAGAAAAAGAAATGAAGGAAAAAGTGAATTGAAAAGGAATGACAATACTAGGAAAACGATGACAACCAACGGAGCATTACACCCTAAGAGTGATGCTGACAGGTTGTATATGAAGAGGAGATACGGTGGTAGAGAGTTGAGTAAGGAGGAGCTTGTAGTCAGAGCGGAAGAAAATAGTTTGGGATATTACGTTTTGAACTCAGAAGAAAACCTCATGAAAGCTGTTAGTGGGTCCCGAACGATTGTTACTGAAGGCACGATTACCTCTAGGCAAAAATCTGAAAAGGAGATGAATGGGCAATTTATCAGAGGTTGTTTTGAAAATGTTGACAAAGGGAAAATGTGGTATGAGTTATCCAAAAAAAGCAGGCTATTAAAACAAAGTATATTAAGAGTAGAATTGATAAAAGTAACAACAATTCCACTTTTAGAATGTGTGGGAAGAGTGAAGAGCCAGTGCAACATATAGTTAGTGGATGTGAAAAACTTGCACAAAAAGAGGTCAAGAGAAGACACGATACTGTTGCTAAGGAAGTTCATTGGGGTCTTTGCAAGAAAAATGGACTGCAGCATCAAGAAAAGTGGTAAGAACGTAATACCGAACGGACTGTAGAAAATTCTTTTCTCGGTTATCAACATACAGTGTGACAATGTAATGGAGGTTTGGCGGCCAGACATTGTCTTAATTGATAAGAAAAAGAGAAGTTGTATCCTTATGGATATTGCAGTGCCTGCAGATGTAAGGGTAGAGGAAAAGTAAAAAGAAAAAGTTGAAAAATATCAGGACTTGAAACGAGAAATAGCCAGACTTTGGAAAATGAAGAAAATTCAGGTAGTCCCAGTAGTGATAGGAGCCCTTGGAAATGTAACACAAGGCTATGAGAAGTGGTTTGTGAAGATTGGTATTCCATGTAATATTGGGGGTATGAAAAAACTGACTTGTTAGGAACAGCCAAAATCCTAAGAAAAGTATTGGAGAGGTAAAGAAAGAGAAGGCCCCTTGCTAGCCCCTGGTCATTTGTTATGTCTCGCCTAGTAGAAGTACCACGATAATAAGCNTAAAAAGAAAAAGTTGAAAAATATCAGGACTTGAAACGAGAAATAGCCAGACTTTGGAAAATGAAGAAAATTCAGGTAGTGCCAGTAGTGATAGGAGCCCTTGGAAATGTAACACAAGGCTATGAGAAGTGGTTTGTGAAGATTGGTATTCCATGTAATATTGGAGGTATGAAAAAACTGACTTGTTAGGAACAGCCAAAATCCTAAGAAAAGTATTGGAGAGGTAAAGAAAGAAAAGGCCCCTTGCTAGCCCCTGGTCATTTGTTATGTCTCGCCTAGTAGAAGTACCACGATAATAAGCGTAATAATAAGCATAATAATAATTCAACATTAATTTAAAAGACACCGAAAACTCGATACACTAGCTTACAACCAACTACAGCAATAATGAAACCAAAGTACCTTGTTAATATCGAATGGGGATTGACTGCCCAGAGTTAATCAGTCAAACTGCAGCATATTTTACATCCAACCCCAACAAACATCTTGGGTATTTAAGTTTAGCGCAAAGGAACCAGGTGGATTTTGAAGATGACAAATTCCTGTCATGACTGAAAACCATTTGAGATACGGACAGGAATACGCATTTGTGATGATCCGACTAATATCGGAATCAGATAGAGAATACGGAGAATACGTTTGATACAAATACTAAATTATTTTGTTGACAGCTTTGTAGTGTGGCAGAAAACTTTTAGACAACCTTTAAAGACAATACTCATGATTATCTTGAAAAAAATTCTACTACTATTGCTTTTGAAATGGGTAGACTCCTATATATAAGGATATGTAAGGGGAGGTCAAATTCTCAGTGCACACTTTGAGTTAAAGTGACGCTATTTAAAAGTTTAAAGGCGCACTAGGAAAGAAAGGTGAAAGTTTACTCACTTGGGGCATACGTACCTTTTGAATGACCTTTTAATGAAACCAATGAATTGACCGACTTGTAAAAAATCTCTTAATTTTAATATACATTACATATCATACGTATTATACAGACCAGTTACTCTTCTCGTAAGAAAATGTAGCTTAATAATGTCCGACAGGTGTCACCTTACACAAGGAGAAAACATTTCATAATGGTCTTATAAAAACTGGTACACAAGTCATTACTTTCTAGTAATGCGAGGAAAAATTCGGTTTTCGAGCATGTTATTTTGATGAAAACTATCAATACCTTGTTAAGTTCATCCACTTTGGTTCTTAATTCAGCTTCCCTTTGCAACAAGCTTAAACTTTCATCAATCTAAGGTTTTGAAAAAAAACAATTCATTACCATACATCGTACCATGTGTAAATGACCCTTTTATAACAAGTTTAACTAAGAATTGGCCTGAAGCTGGCAACCTTATAGCCAGTTGGGTAATTACTGATGCCATCCAGCTCTTTCCTCAGCCGAGTAAAGTTTGCTTGAAGGTGTGAACTTATGCCATCCAAATATTTAAATTGTCAAATGCCTTTTATATTACAAGCGAAATCAAACATAACTACCGTAATTATCTGAAAGTGTGCCCCGTAAATGTTGGGAAATGATAACAAGACGTTCTGTGAGTGTTTTGTTTCAATTTGTAAATTAAAGAGGGTATTTTTTCCCTTTTAAATTTTCAGTTCAAAATTTTCACAGTTCTTTAATCTTGTGTTAACGCCATGTATTTTGTGAGCGGAGAACAAGAAAAAATCCTCTTATTCTTTTACGATTGACTGTTCTTTCGTTACACTTTTTATTCGATTTGTTAAACATGCGTTACATTAGTTGAGAAAGCTCATTGGGAATGTGACTAGCCTTCTTTGTTTATTCCATGTACGTACTTGTCATGTCATTTGGCTCTTCACGACCCCTTTCACCCTCACCTCTTCCAATGATTGGTGTCCAGCTATTCCGTAGAACATGATCTCGTTATTAATGAGTTAACTTCCATTTCATAATACATATTAAATTCTAACAAATTTGTCCCGTCATCTTGACAGAGTTTATTCGAGTAATTTTGTTATTTTCTTTCATTTTTCTTGCACTGTAATGGGTTCTGTCAAATAATCGAAGAACAGAAATATCTGAAATTAATAAAACTTACTTTCCAAACTAAATACACAGAGCGTCTTAATAAGACGATTAAACTTCGTACAAAATGTCATGATTTGTAAAAACTCCTTTCAGTCAACAGCCTTGTGGATTTGCTGATTGTGCTCAGATAATGTTGTGAAGTGGGGAAGAAATTTAAAAGAAATAACACAGCTTTGCTACATACCAAAAAGTTTGGAAGTCCAAGTTCTCCACATAGCTGAGAAAGTTCTTTGCTGCAGTCATCCACATTCTTTTGAGTTCGACATTTGAGCTCCTCCTCTTCACATACCATTTGCTTAAAGAGATCTGAAAATAAATGAGGAGAAAATAGTAAAAAAAGTAAGTGAGCAAAAGCCAAGTACAAAAGCCAATCTCTATCTTTTAAAAAAGTAAAACCTTGTCTGCAAGGCAATAGCACTGAATCCGAAAACTCTTTTTTTGTATGTACTCTTAAGTTCCATTCTTTATAGTTTAGGGAGTTACACAAAAGAGAGAGAGAGAGAGAGAGAGAGAGAGAGAGAGAGAGAGAGAGAGAGAGAGAGAGAGAGAGAGAGCACCGTTCAGTATCAAGGCTTAAAAATGCATTTTTTTACCTACAAGCAGAGCACTGACAATCGAATTAGTTGGCCATAAAGATATAGTGAAACTAAAAAAAGTTCCTAGGGGCACCACTTTTCCCTAAATCAAAACCATATTTCTTTTCTTTCAAGCTTTTTAATCATGGACACATAGGCGCATTTACCTTCAGGGTAATCCATTTAACCACCATGCATATCACCAAGGTCTCCCAAAAGATGATATACCTTTTTTGGTACATTTTCAAACTGCAATGTCAACAAAGGCACCACAGTTGCTCTCTACATAAAGTCAGACTTTAAAGTGCAAATTATGCATTCACCAGCTGACTNCAGTATCAAGGCTTAAAAATGCATTTTTTTACCTACAAGCAGAGCACTGACAATCGAATTAGTTGGCCATAAAGATATAGTGAAACTAAAAAAAGTTCCTAGGGGCACCACTTTTCCCTAAATCAAAACCATATTTCTTTTCTTTCAAGCTTTTTAATCATGGACACATAGGCGCATTTACCTTCAGGGTAATCCATTTAACCACCATGCATATCACCAAGGTCTCCCAAAAGATGATATACCTTTTTTGGTACATTTTCAAACTGCAATGTCAACAAAGGCACCACAGTTGCTCTCTACATAAAGTCAGACTTTAAAGTGCAAATTTTAAATGACTGTACATGTTGTGGTGATAATTCTCTAATCTCTGCCTTCTTTCAAAAATTAGTATAAAACAGTGTTGTTTGTGCTTTCTGTTTTGGTAAAATTCAAACATAAAATTTATTAACCAATGCAAGGTAACAAATTAGCAACCTTACCAAAGTACTTTAGTTACTCACCATTGAAATGGTAAAGGGCCTTTTCATTTCTCTTTAATTTTTGTTTCTCGCTGAATCCAATTTCATGCCAAATATCTTCTAGGCCTGTCAGGTACTTAACTAGCTCACCATTTACTTGATCTACAAACGCCTGTATTCTCTTGTGCTTTGAATCTGTTGAACTGTGAAAACAAATCTTAACTTCAGTAAAACACAGAAATGAAAAGAACATTATCATTTCTTATATTGTGATGTCTGGAAAATAAAATGGCATGCAAAACCAATTTCAAAATACCTACCCAAACTGCTGAGTAAAATCAGTAAGAGTGTTACATTTTGTAACACCATTGCCATTTACATCAGAATTTGACATATATTTTAACATAAATCTTAGATTTTATATATTTATTCTCAGGTATTCTTTATGAAGATTATACCCAGTAAGTTAATGGTTGGTATGAATAGCCCACATAATTAATAAACAGTCAATATTTACATCGTTGTGTTACAAATTACAGAATTTTTTTTCAATAATGTTATCATGCAATGTAACAATCCTAGAAACAAAAGCAGAAAACTGAAAAGCAACTTTTGCATCACACAGAACAAATTTGGAGCAATTGGAGTAAAATTCACACTCAAACCCTTCATTATCACAATTTTGACCAACCAAAAATCTTTTTGCTATTTTCAATGAGCAATTATCAAGGCTCCATCAGGGCTTTCATAACGTTCTGAATATGCTACATAGTAAAGCAGTCATACATCACACAGGCTTAACAATTGAAACCAACCTATACAATTATCCCATATATAACAGCTAGTAAGCACTATGAAAGGGAGAACAGATACAAAAACCTAATGACAGTGGTTAAAAATGATTCCAACAGGTATTTCCTTAAATCACCATCATGAAATACTGCTTTAAAGAAAATGTATTACTACCCCTTCACCTGTCCAGTGTGATGCTATTTCCCTTGCCAACAAAGATAATCACCCTTGGCAAAGAGGAATCGAGACGGACAACAGGTTCCACTTTCTTTTATAACCTCCTGGACCAAGTGAACATTCGTTGAGGCCTGACCTGCTGGTGGTGCCTTTTATGATAAAAAAGGCCTAAAAACCATCAAACAACACTAAGTACCAGGAAAATGTTGGGAAAGTGTAGCAGAGTGTCTTTGTGGTTCAATACCATTGCCCCCAAACACATTGTGGTGGTACAAGATCTTGAATTGTAATTTCCCATGGCCAAAGTAGTTAAATCAACAGGGCATCTACTATTCACATGAAAACCAATGCAAAGAGTTTTTTGACAATAATTCAATCTTCAGTTCCAGTGGCATTCAAGATTTTGCAGACAAAAAATACACTTTACTGCCAAAGGCTACACCCTTAAGCCATACAAAGGGATCTTGGTATGACAAAAAATTATCTGTCGATAAAGCAAGAAAATACCAGAAAATGACATAAACTTTGCAGTAACATGACCACTCAGACAATGAGACATTTGGGGTTTAATTCAGAATTAAAAAGTAGATATCTCCTTAAGTCTTTTCTCAGTGCAACATGTCCAATAATGGTAAGTTTTCATTTTGTTATACTTCCAAGCAGGTGTGGACCACCTGTTTTTAGTGACCTTACTATCAAAACATTTTTCTGTAAACATTTTCTCCAGATACCTGCTTGAGGGGTTGTTTTTTTAGTTTTAATGTCATTTTCCCCTAGTAATTGGGCTCAGACGGTGCCCTTCACAGGGACTTTGATTTGGCAATGAGGAATTTCTTGGCCGGATGCCCTTTTTGACGCCAACCAATGGCTTTTTCTTTTTGCAAAGTTCCAAATTCTCCTCGACAGCTCAGGGAATCGAACCCAGAACTCTTAGTTACTGTACAGTGCACCAACCATTAAGCCACGGCTCCTCAGATACCTGCTTGGGGGGTATCAGGAGGTAAACAAACAAAACAATAAATAATGCAAAAATTTGTAATTTTTTCAATTTTTGAAGCTAAATAATTGATATATTCTATAGCTATGCCTGGTGGTGGCTCCAGAAAAATAGAAACAAAGTAGTTGAAGCTTAAAGTCAGCACATAAAAGATCCAGCTGATACAATGCACAATAAGTTAACTCTTTTAAAACCCAACAGCTTATGTGCTTGACAATAGAAAAGCTCACTTGTCCAAAAGCAGAGTTTAACCTATTGTTGTAATTCTTTCAAAAATATATTGTGGTGTAAAATATCTATACCTTTGAACACATAGGGTGTGTGCGCTTATTTTTGCATGGAAACATGTAAAAATGCCTGAGAACACGAGTTTGACTGTTTCATCCTAAACAATTTCCAGCAAAGACCAAGAAGTGCTACCAGAAAACAGCTCACATTATTTCTATGTAGCTAAAGAACTAACATAAAATGGGCAATTAACTAAATGGGCTCTAGTATACTAGGTTGCAGACTAGTCTTTTGATGCATTTTATTGCCTGGACGGTCTGATCATCTGTAGTTATTCGTATTTACATGCGTAGACTAGATATAAACGTATATGAGTTTAGTTTCCTCTACCAAAAAATTGTCTAGGTGTGTACTTTGTGACTATGAAACACCAGTTTGATACACATAGCACTCAACAGAAAATGCCAATCATAATGGGTTATATATTAACTGTTAAGTGGCGATGCTTCCCTGAAAATGGTAGTGATTTTGATGTGAAGAAACTAGAGGTAAAAACCAGGTATAATATGGTGAATCGTAAGGATGCTAACAGAATTCTAGTTAACATACGGATTTCACTCCTCCACCTTTTGTTACAAATTCTATGTTCAAGATGCGCTCTGAAAACTCCTGCAAGCCTTTAAACAAGTAAGAATGCGCCATCAACTAAGAAAAACTATTCCATATCATACTTAACTGATAAATAAGAGTGTAACAGTGTACGATTTACTAGAGGAGAGGACAAATATTCCTAATACTTTTAGGCCTATTTGATGCCGTCACTGGGTTGAAACTTTCGAGTCATTTAAGGGGATCGATCGACGCTGTATTCACTACCTGTCAATGAATCTCATTAACGGCCAAATTATGAATTTACCTAAAGCTTGTCTGACTGTCTGCTGGTATAAGATGATTTGACTGATGGAAGCACCTTGTTTTCAAGGTCAACAATGTTTCCAAAACCTAATAAACCAGGGTACCAAGAATGCTTGGGAACTGACAACGACACCACCGATTAAAAATTTTGTTCATACAGTCTCAAAAGTTGTTAAGATGTAACTCACCAGCTTGCATCCATTTCTGACAAATGTCTAATTTTCTCAACTTCAGTTTCACGCTGAAATGTTACAGGTTCAATCCTTTTAAGTTACGCGCCAAGCGGTTGGGAATTCAAAACATGAAATAATGAAAACCATGTGACCAAATTTCCTGCCTTGGATTGGCGTTTTACCAGCTTTAGAAATTGTCGTTACCAGGATCCCTTTCTGATCGATCAGAGCGAAACATCCCGGAGTATTGGTTGTTGGTGGTGGGTGTCAAAAGAAGAAGTCGTTACCCTCCAACTCATGCTCCAAAAGACTGTACTTAATCATTTTCTGGCTTCCCAATAAGTTAAACAATTATTGGGTAGGACTCTTTTCCCCTTTAAGTAGCCCCTCTCGGAATTCCCACTGATAAGATTCCAAGGAGAATTCTGTTTCAACTGCACCTCGTTTACGCCTGTGATTCTCCATTTATTTTTTCCTATTTTTAAACAGGAAATTATAAGCATGGTGCTAACAAGACCTCTTGGTGTCAAAATGAGAAAAATAATAGCAACAGAACTGAGCTTTTACGGCTTTGGAAGAAAAGTAAACATTTCTTAAAGCCAGTCATGTAGAAATTTGTTTTCTGCCTCGTCAAGTCGTATTTATGCATCTTAACAATTGGTTAACGGACACCACAAATAAATTAATTTTTCTTTCAATCAGATTTAATGTCTGTTATCTGAAACACTTTCCAGGCCCTTAGCAAAGGAGCTATGGGTGGGACAGGATGTTGGATGCTTTAACAAAGTAAATTCACAATGCGAAATTTTCTTTCCAATTAAGAAATTTCATAAGAACTTTCCTCTTTCCCATAGATAATACCAACCCTAAAGGCCCTGCAAATTATTGATGTGAAAAAGGCCACATTATATCATATAAATGTCTCACTAAGCGATTTGATCCATCGTAGCTTTTCAGTGCTATAAACTTTTAGTGAAGTTTTGTTGGTGGACATACATCCGTTGTACACCAAGAATTTACAATGGTCCAGGAGATTTACTCAGCGAGCTAAAGCAAAGAGCTGAAACGGTTTTCAAAGATGAAATCGGAATTCAAGCATTCAGCTTCCCATAGTTGTTACCTTCAGCATCTTAGAGGATAAAAATGTGCACAGGGCCATTGAAACAAGGTCGCTTTGTGCTCTGTTAAAGCAACCCTTTGTAATAAAGCGTGTGGTCAAGGAGATGTTGTTCCCTACGACATAGTTCGTGTCAGGCCGGCTGGAATTCCAAATCAACCTGATCGGCACCTAGCATGTGTCGTGGATCTTGCTGTATCAATGACATCAGCTCTCTCAGACGAGAAATGCGAAAAGAGCTGGAAGAAGTTGCAGGAATGTGCTCACTGCCTAAAAGTTCTCTGACTACAGTGACTGTTCCATGTCAGCTGGATGAGTTCTTAATTACTTTCCACACTGAAAAATATGACGATTTACAAAACCGTGAGGTTGCTAGAAGATGTACTTACTGTTCCTTATTATAGACCATCTACTGAATGAGTTAGACAGAAGGTTTCTGGTGATGCATGCTGAAGTTTAATTAATGCATATGCCCTCAATTTTTTTATTCAAGATTCTTGGACAAGGGGATAAGTTATCAAGATTGTCAACAAATTATGATGTAAAGGAAGAAAACCTTGTAGCATAGCTTCATATTGAGGAAATGAAATGCAAGATGAAAGCAAGAATGGCTTACCTAGATTGAAATGTCACTGCAGCCTGCTATCATGCCTGAACCATACAAAGATGTCTGATAGATTTATTTAGGGTACTTTGTATAAGGGTTTCCCAACCAGTTAGGTGAGCATTTGGTTAAAGATGTTTCTCAAGTTCAGAGCAATTAAGAACATACTTGCCAACCAGCAGTGGCGATAAACACACCAGTAATTCTGTACTTTTGTCTATTTATTCGAAAAAGATAATAGCTTTAGAAAGAGACATCATCGCTTGCGATGAAATACTGAAAAACTTCAATAAACTTTAGCTCTCTTGCCTCTGCATGAAGGAAAGGTGCCCATCGCCAACTTTATGACAGTGGGAATCGTATCTTCAATTTCGATTATTTTGATTCGTTGCGAGATTATTTTTCAGCGCAATAACTATGCGGGAGTATCCTTAGACCAATTTTAGTACTTAAAATTAAACTACTTTCTTTATTACCGCAGTAGAAACTCCTGACTTGCTTTACAACCATGTTTTAGACCTTGTTGGTGAAAATACTACCCCAAAAACGACACTTCGCTGTACAAAAATTCTTTAAGGAAAGTTTGTGAAGCAAACACTAAATTTTAACATTGGCATACGTATTATTATGAAACCCGCAATTATTTGTCACAGATACGTATATATATATACAGATATATATATATATATATATATATTCGTTTCAGAGAAAAAACACTGTACTGCAACATGGATCATAAAGCCAAAACTCAACATGTGACAGAATTATTCGCAAGCCGTAAACATGCTACAGTATAGCTATAAACCATACTGCAAATGCAGTTGCTGTTAATCGCAAGAACAGACGCGTTGTGCTAAAGTTTCTCCAACAAATTTTGATTTGTGCACGCATATGCGATTTACTAAAACATACTGGTATCTTAAAAGACTGCTTATTCTCTGACTGCTGTTTTCTACGGATGAGCCTGTAATGTACTATCTATCCCCTTCTAGACCTCGCAAAGTTTGAATCTAAAGACTAGAATTAAAAATGTGGCACTCATTTGTCCATGGTTTGTTATCACTGGGAAAGATGGTTACAGAATACAGAGTCCAGGACAATGCATGACGTTATGATAACACTACTGACTGAATATCTGAATTTATAACAGTCCCTCAAATATCTTCCTGTAATTCCTTCTGATATAGAAAATTGTACATTTTGGATACGAATAAGTTTTAAAAAGCTCCTTGAAGAACACGGGGGAGAAATTCTGACCTCACTGGCTTGAGACTTCTTGTCGAATACCCTTCGCGTATGGGAAATTGGAGATCTGAAAATTAACAATGATGAATGTTTATTATTTCTTTCCTATTTTAGAAAGTAAGCAACCTTGCCTGTTTTCATTGCATGCGATGACGCTCAAGAAATTTCACGTTGAGATCTAACCTACGGTTTTAGTTTTATTATGTTCAATGTTTCACTTCTCGACTTTAGTTCTTGATGTCGGTAAATTAACTTAAAAGCAGGTAGCCACCAGCGGTTTCACGTTTACTTTTCCAGTGTCTTACGAATACAGTACCTTTCTTAGGATAGGTGCTGATCCTAACAATGCTGTTTTTGTACAACTTCCATTTTCCAGTTTCATCACAATCCTTCAAATGTGATTCCAGCTTCTTACTAACCATTCCCAACGCACCTATAACAACAAGAATCACTTTAGCCTTTTTTAGCTTCCATAACCGTGCAATTTCATCCTTCAATGGTTGGTATTTCTCATTCTTTTCCGTTTCTTTCACGTTTACCCTTTTGTCCCCAGGAATGGCGCTATCCATTATTTTAGATTCTTTTTTTCTTTTATTTATCATCACAATATCATGCTTTCTAGCTTCGATGTGTTGGTCGCATTGTATCATCATGTCCCACAACAGTTTGTGTTATTCATTTTCGCTACAACCATCTGGCTTATGGTTGTACCACCCGTTCGCCCGTTCTAAACCTGCCATACGACACATTGCCCAATGGACATATCTTGCCACATTATCTTGACGCCTTTTATATTCTCTCTGTGCTAACTTGGAACACTCACTTACGACATGGCTGACACCCTGCGGTTTTTTCAATATGGTATTTCAAATAGTTCATTCACAGGGATAGCTCCTGAGCACTACAAATCAACGCCTCAGTGGTACTTTTCATGTCTTCCCAATTCAACCACTCCCAAGTCTTATGAAGCAAGTCAATCAACGGCTCCATGTGTCTAAGAATTGTTCATGCAATCCTTTCTCCTTCCACTCTCTTATCATCTCAACCTTTCCCTCTCTCTTAAAAGCTTCTGGGTCCTTACATTCTTCTGTTTTCAAAGGACCTTGATTTTTAACCATCTGCAGCATCTCCTCTCTACTATTTAAAACATATTATGCTAAATTATTTTCTTCAGTTCTTACGCATTTCTCGATATTAATCAGTATCTCTTCAAACCTCTTCAAATCCTCTTCAAACTTCTTTCCTCTTTACATACAACCTTGCAACGTCACTTTTGGGATGTAAGCTTTTGTGCATGGTCATTAATTTTCTTGTCCTCCTATCAACCTTCTCTAGTTTGGTTTTCGTCCAATTAATGATTCCTGCACCATATCGCTATATGGTGTAGGTGTTGATTGCTGTTACTTTATTTCGCCCGTGCAATTTTAATTTCAAAATTAGTCTAACTCTCCTAAGGTACTCTTTTCAGAAAGATTCTTTAACTATATCCTCCTTAATCTTATCCGACTCAATAATACCAAGGTATTTGTAACCATTCTGGTCGACTTCTTTTATAACATTACCATAAGTCAATCTTAAGCCCTCACTTTTAATCACTTTTCCTCTTTTCAACACCAGAACACCACACTTTTGAAATCCAAATTCCATCCCAATATCTTTGCTAAATGCGTGTATAGCAGACACCAAATTGTCTATGATTTTTACAGTCCCTAAGGTGTATCCAGTACCCATCTTTCTTAGTTTACTGGAGAGAGGACTCATACAAATTACGAAAAACAAGGGAGACAGACTATCCCCTTGGAATATATCTCACCTAATGTCAACCTCGTATAACGTTTTACCACATTGCAGGGTTTTTGTGCCTTCTATTACACTCCTTCATAATGGCTTTATCAATGATGAGTTGGTCTTTAGAACCCCCACTTCTCCTTCTGCAACCTTTTTACTGGTCGGGGAAGCATCTCATTTTCTCTTCCAGGTATTTATAAATATTATCATAGGTAATACTCATCATTAGCTTCCACATTAGTGATAGACAGGAAATTGGTCTAAAGTTTCCTACGTCGTTTCCCTCAGAAGAATCTTTTGGGCAAAGTACAGTTTGCCTTTGGTCAAACAATCAGTAATTGACTCATTACCGTTAACCAGTTCATTCATTTGATGGGCAATACGGCTATGGAGTGTTGTCAGATGTTTTAGCCCGTATCCTTGAACCCCATCTGGCCGCGGTGCTTTCCAATTGGATATTCACTTAACTTGTTCTTTTCCCAAAACTTCAGAAAATATCAACGCAAATGGACGTTGCACAGATTAGGTCATTCGTTTCAGTTGTGGTGTTTGTCTTAACATCGGCTATCACTTTATTAACACTTTTGGTAAGGTCTGCTAACTTTTTTCTGTGTGCTTTCTTCAATCCTGGGGAAAAGGGTTTATCCGTTTCCTTCATTATGCCGCATGTTTGGTTTATTATCTGTTGTTGCTCTTCTGTAATCTCTGCATTGTGTTCAACATCAAACTCTACTGGCATTTCAGGTACGTTGACGTCGTCACGTAAGTCCGCATCAAGCTCAGGCTCAGATTGTGCTACAGCATTATCCTGATCTACATCTTCAATGTTAACAACTAAGTCAGTTTCTGTCTCCTTTTCTAAGACACTTCTTTTAATCATTTCGATCTCCACCTCGGATAATAGCTCATTTTTCCTTATCGATCTAGCCTGATCGCATAAATTCTATTCATTGATCTCAAATAAACCTCTTTCTTTCCAAACACGATGCATCCTCTGCCTATATCCATGTATAGGTTTACCATCCTCATTTACTGGATCACTTAGAAAGTAGCACTCCATTACAGCTACGTTCAATTCTCTGTTCCACTTTCTCTTAGCAGTAGTATGATAACGACCGGGTCCCCGATGCTGAGCCGGGGAGCACCTGTCGGGCGAGAGTTCTTCCAGCCTCATTCACGCCGTTATTTTCATTGATTTAATTTGACATTTTTACATTCATTTCAGGATTAGTGAATTTAAGGTTACACCACCATCGGTATTTTGATCGGGACACCATCTCTATGGAAGTTGCCAAGAAAAGGTTAAGATCCAACACTGACCATGAGACCCAGTTACACCCCGTCAGACGCCAACCTGATATTTACAACTATGGATTGTTTATTCGTCTGAGTTTTCCTTCTCATAGGACAGCTGCCAACCAAGGCTAATGGCCCTGTCCTACCCAGGCTAGATATTCCGTGCCAGATGCCACTTGGTACTTCCAGTCCACGCAGATATTATTATTGTTATTACTAGTTGGTTTATTGTTCTGAGTTTTCCTTCTCATAGGACGATTGTCAACCAAGGCTTACGACCTTGTCCTGGCCAGAAAGAAGAAAGCGATAAACTTATCCCCGCCGGACGTCAATCCGGTATTTCAAGGTCTCGGAATAGGCTGACAGGTGCTACACCTTGTCCAAGGGTAACCTGGAGGTAGTTGTGGCAAGGGGTAACCTCATTCGATACTCAATCAACAATTATATGCTAAGTTTTCTTTCATATTCACCGTTCTCTTCGAACCAATCGTGCTGGTAAGGATTATTTTCTTTATTTCCTGTAAGTTTGGCTCTCGTGGGATCAATTTGAGATGATTTTTAATTCCCTTTTTAATCATACCAAGTGGGCCAACCACGACAGGCATTAAAGTTGTTTTGAGCTTCTTCATTCGTTCTATTTCAATCTGTAGGTCTTAGTACTTGCAAAGTTTATCAAAGTCTTTTACCTGTAGGAATTTTCATATCAATAAGGAGGTATGTTTTATTCTTGTGATATTTGATGATGAAGACTAGTCGGTTTGCTTGAAAAGCTCTGTCTATATTAATTTAAAGTCCAAGAGTATCATGGCACCCTTTGCTTCTAATGCTGGTGGTCTTATGTTCATACCATTTGTCAGCGTGTGATGTGTAATGCTTGCCAATTTCCCAACATAATTATTGTCCAACTCGGCCCTGCATATTCTTTTACTCATTTGGTGTATGTACAGAACATCCTGGCACTATATGATCCATTGTTTAATCACACTGATTACAAATTCGACACTTATGATCAATCCCAACTTTCATTAATTTTGATTTGTAATTTTTAGTAAGTAAACTTTGATCCTGGCAGCCATTATAAAACTATCTGTTTCAGCCTTTAGACCTGTTGATCCTACCAGTGACGCGTTTTTTCGTTATCAATATCGGCTTGTTGACTACGAAGTGGATATTGAAGATGAAGGGATTCACATTCCCATTTTGACTTTGTTTTCTTTAGTCCTTGTTGTTTGGTTTTCTACTTTAAACTTTTAGCTTTTTATGTACATGGTGGTTCCTCGATGATACTTGTTTCTATGTTTAGCTCTTTGGCATCTTCATTGCTTTCTTTATTAATTGAATACACATTTTTTCTTATTCATGGATATTTACTAGCTGAAGCATTCAATCGTTACTTGTGTCAAGGTATTGGTGTAAGCCAAGTGTTATAGTTTTCAGACTAATTTCTAGCTGAAACAACTTTCTACCACCTTCGTTTTTCAATACCAGACATTGTTGTAATGTTGTAAGTGTAGGTAACTAGAATAACAGCTAGCGTGTTTATGGCTTCTATACCATTTTCAGAGGTTAGTTCTGTTCTTATTATTGCACAAACACTGCGATAACATTCTTTCTTTATCTTTTCTTTCATTGAGCTGTGTTGGATTCCATCACTTTCTCTAACACCAAGCTACATGTAAAACTCCACGTAATCAAGATAATCGATGAAAGTGCTTCTTTCTAGTTTTAGCGATGTTGTTCTTGTGAGGTTACCTCTTTTAAACGTTGCCTTAGCGCACCTTTCTACTCAAAATGTCATGCTTATATTATCACTGAATTTCTTCACCGTTTGCAGCATTCCTTCATAGTCATTATTGTCTTTCGCAAACAGTTGTAAAAGTGATGACTGATATTCCTGTCCTGGATCTGGTAGCCGTATCCTGCATCATTCAGGATTGTTGATAGGGGCATTAGTAAAAGACAAAAAATAAGAAGCGATATCTAGCCTCCCTGAAAGATACCATAATGTATATCAATTCTATTTGATCTGAGCGTTTCATTTTCATATATTAGGGCCAGATTGTTTTTACAAAATGCAATATTTACTTTAAGGAAAAGGGCTTATCATAGGAGAGACTGTATGTAACTGAAGTGCTTTTATTATTCAATTATGAGGCACACTATCAAAACTTTACGGTAGTCGATCCAAGCTATACTGAAGTTTCTTTGCCATTTTTACAGTTTTCAATAACCATTAGATTAATAAGGAGTTGATCTTTACTGCCATAGGGTACTGTTATGGATCTTTTTTGTATAGGGAAGACTTCATTTGACTCTAAAATTGTGTAGCTTTGTTTAGTGAGAAGCGAGTATAACAGCTTATTCGTTGTATATAAACATGTTATTGGTCTATAATTGTTGGTGTATTTGTTTGCTTAGTGTTAGAGAGCAAGAATATAAATCCTTCTGTAAATCAGCTTAGGGTGTTGGCTGGATTTCTGACCATCATAAATAGTGGTCAGCAAGAAGATTATGTGTACATGGGAGTAAATGTAGTCAGATGTTTGTTATTTTGACTACTTCTGCTGCCTTCTTTTTATGTATTTATTTAGGCCTTTTTAACCTACTCCGTGTTTATGTCTATCCACTGTTGTTCATCGATATGTATAATACTTTGGTCTATAGTTTAATCCATTCTGGATTTTCAGTGAATGATATACTATTACTCCAGATGCTCTTCCGGAACTCTTTAACCTCTTTCATATGGAGGAAGGGCTCCTTCTTCACTATTACTGTTTTCTTTTCAATTTCTCTGTAAAGGTTTTCGGGATCCGCTTTAAAAATCTTATTTTGTTAATAGAAATTTGAACATTTTTGTATCTGGTAAGCTTCTGTGCTTTGAGTTGCATTTCCTTCCATTTCTTTCACCGATAATATATTTCCTCTTGTCAGTTGGTACTTCTTAGTAATTTTTCTGCATTTCTTTCCTTTTACAATGATACGTTTTCAGAATTCGGTAAGGAAAGGTAAATCTCTCACCTTTTTCTCTCTTTTTCTATTTTTTCTTTCCATAGTCTTTTCTTTCGTTTGTTAGTTTTTCTTTTCTTTTTATTTGTGCAATCATCAGTTCCCACCACCACAGTTACATCGGTCGCATCGTTAAGCTCAATGAGGTTCAGTTCGCAAACCTTTATTATTTCTTTCTGGCCATTGTTTCCAATTTCAATTTTTGTCAGCTTTTTTGTGGTTTTAAGTCTTGCAAAGGGGCTCTTTGCTTTTAATCTCTATGTTTTGTAATATTTAAAGTTCCTTCAATATTTTCTGTCTTATAATCTCGATATCAGTTCTTGCTTTCTGTGGTATCATGTTGTCAACATCCTCAGTTCCTTCTTTTTTTATTGTTCAGTTGTTACTTGATTAATTTATACCTCAATTCTTTCGTTACTAGTATTATCTCTGTCTTTAAGACCGTGCCACATCAAATTATCTATTGCCGGTGTTATTAGTTGCTCGTTATTCTTAAATGGTTCTTCAAGGGGTTCTCATTGTTTTCCTTGTTGATTTCTTTTCTAATTCCTTCTTTTATACAATTTATTTCTACGTCAGTGAGTCTTATATTTTTTAGGATACATCCTCTGACATTCACGTACTTATTCACGTCCATATTTGTTCTGATATCTTTGATGATACTTCTCCATACAATATAAGTTCTACTTGTACAGTTTACTGCCGATGGTTTCTTGAGTGCATGATAGAAGGAATAGTATTTGTTTTTATCCCTTTCCTGCCTATGTCATTCTTTTTTGTTTTATTTTGACGTGTTTTCGTATTCTGTGTGAATGAGGGTTGGTTTCTTTCCGGCACCGGTTACCATACACACATTCTACGGACGAATTAGTACCAGTGGCCAATTTTTCGACCTCGCCCTGTTTCATAAGTGAGGAGCGCCCTCCTTTTTTAACCGTGTGATGAGGTATGCTAGATGACTTTCTTTGGTTATATTTCGTATATTAAAGGTATTTGGTTATCCACGATTTCCTTTCAGGTGTTATTATTGTTTCGCCATCATAAAGGTTGTTGCGAATCAAGGCTAAAGAGTCCCTCCCATTTATGTGACAGATACTTTACATTTGTCTCTTTTCTCTTTTTTTCCCTGGGCTTATTTCTTACTTATCTGGAAATGTAGCATGAAGGTGTTTGCTATTTACTGCCTGTAAACTAAGGTAACACTTATTTTATAGCATTTTCTGAAGTATCTGAGCTGTCTCAAGTAGTGCTGTTTTCTGCAAGTGTTGCAACTTTTTTTGTGATTCGTGCTTGATTAACATGAGTTTCGCTCAAACTATTATTGGTATGGCATTCACTTTTTCGTTGACCACAGCTGCTTTATCTCAAATGCTAAGCTGTCATATCTGTTCTTCTTTAAATCCTCTTTGTTGCATACCTTATTGTCCACTGGGCAGGCAATATCCATGATCCAACATTCTTTTCTTTCTTTGTTTTCTTTCATAATAAAACAATGCCAGCTTTCCTATGCTATATCTCATGATCACACTGAATCATAAAATCCCACAGAATTTTTGTGATTTCATTCTCTGCAACACTCTCAAGTCTATGACTCTAGCATATGTCCTCCCTTTCAAGGTTACACTTTCCACAGAGTGCCCAATACACTATCATTGACACATTGTCGTGACACCTCTTGTATTCTTTCTGTACCAGAGGTGTACATTGACTGGTAATATGCCATACAATTTCCCTTTTTCACCACTAATCCTGCATTTATCACTTTCCCTTTTGTAGTCAATTCGTTGCTTGTTATAATGAGTTCATGTGCAGGACAGATTAAGGCTTCTGTTTCCGGCTTCAAATTACTTTTTGACAAGTAGAGCCCCCTTTTCGCTTGGTCTGTCCTTCAGCATTCTATGGAACTGTCCATGCATCATTTTTTCTGTCCATTTGCTTTCAGTCTCGGTAGTTTTTACTTTCTAGTAAAGTATAATTTCCTTACAACCTGTTTTAATAATGCTTGATTTTTTACACTTCTAGCAGAAGGTGTTCTGGAGCATTTTTTATGTACCATGTTACGTTATTCTCTTCTGCTCCAATGTAATATTCACAACCAATCAATCCTCTGGTTCCTCTTTCTCTTGGAACATACAATCTGTCATTGTCACTTCTGGGATGAAACATACCACGTGTGATCAGCAGCTTTCTCGCCTTCGGATCCAAATACTTAAGGTCTTCTACTTACTTACTCCTGTTCCATATCTAAGGAGTGACACTGCACAAATATTGATACCTGCAGTCTTGTTTTGCTTTCTTGTGTTCTACTTCCTTTCTCCAAATATTACTCAAAAACTTTTGACTTTCATCGTTATTTGGTATCATTAGGTCATTCGTACACTCTCCATTTGATTCCTTGTGAAACCTCTTTTGATCTACTTTGTATAATCTCTTTTGCTTGTATTGTTTTATTCGTTGATTATATCTCACTATTTTTGCTTTCTATGCTATACGATGTTCCTTGGGCTCCTCTATTCCCACCCTAAATCCTTTTTTTCAAGGCCATGCATTATATTTAATAGCATTTATTTCTGCTGACTTCCAGGCTTTTCTTTATCTTTTCGACCTAGCATAGAAATGTCTTAAAGCTACTCTCCTGTGTCCTCCTTTCCAACTGAAAAGTTTATAATTTATTGTATCAAATACTCTGCTTAAACAGATAAAGCAGGGACGTTCTAGCACAGAACAAACCTGTGAAGATAAAAAAACGGAGATGGAAGAAAAGATAAATAGTAGTGCGTAAAAGTGAACGCTTAACCTTCCTCTAATAAAATTGACAAGTTCTTACACAGCATACCTCAGTCAACATCTGTGTTTGTTGGGAATTCAACGTCTCTAATGGAAACTGGCGTGTTCACTCCCTTGTCATTCATGCTGCTAAAGTACAAACTTTTACCTTTCTTGTGTCACTGGGTGTATTACAACTTGTCTAATTTCCAACAAGACATCATGACAGACGCGATCAAAGCTCTTTTCCTCTGCATCTCTTTTTCACCTCTAATCCTAACATATCAAAAATCACTTTTCTTCACTGGGTTATTCTAATTTTGTCTTGATTACGGTTTCTTATTTTCTTGCTTCTAAACATGTCAGGAAATCACTTTTGCATTATACTCTTTACAGTTATGCGAAAAAGAATGGGATAGTTTTTATGATTTTTTTTATATTCCTTGGAATGAAATATTCAGACAAGAAGCTAAATATTGTGTATTAAAAGTCTTATTTTGACTTCAGATCTGAACTAACTCTTCTGTTTCCTGTAGGAAATCCCTATTAAAATTTCATTCCTCTTTCTAGTTCTCTTCAGGACGCAGTTGTCATTTCTCATCGCAATTATTATATTCATCTTATCAGGTCAAGTGAGATCCTTCCCCTCAGAACAAGCTACCCCTTACAACCTCGCGTAGTTGTTCCAAGAGAACTCTTGAGAAGTATAAACAGGGAAATGTAGAAGGGACGTACAGCTAAGTGATGAGCCAGAATATTGGATCTTGAGACATTTGAAGGATCTACAATTTAGTACTCAAAAAGGAGATCTTCTACCCTGCCGCTCATTGACTGACCTGAATTCGTCTTCTATAAACAAAATCGAGTTCTTTGCACACCTTTTAGAAGCAAATCCTACTCTCGACGAGAGTGGTCATAATTTTGCTGACATCCCAATAACTACTAATTCATGTCTTTATACAAATCCAAATCATTTCTATCGTAGCTGCATCTCTCATTTTCCATTTTAGGAATTTTATAGCCACTGGTCCCAATGGCATTCTAGCCATTATAATACAAAAATGCCGTCCAGAAATCCAATTCATTCTCTTTCAATTTTCAACAGCTGTTGAATGAGTCATGTTTCCCATTCTGCTGGAAAGTACCATCTGCAGTTCCAGTCTTTAAAAACTCTAGTGAACGCCCTGGTCCTGCTAATTAAGAGTACTTAGTCTTTTAAGCATTATAGTCAATCTATTGACAATATCTCCTTTGTGAAATATCTTGAGTTTCTTGTTCCTATTTTTGATCATTACATGGTGGTACTAAAGGGGAACGGGGGCTTCCCCCCACTTTTGGCAATGCAAAAAGGTATAAAAAACAAGTAGAAAAACACAGAAGAAAAGAAATAAAGGAAAGAAATGAAAGGAAAGAATTACTCAGTAACTCTTTTTATTGACAGAAATTGGAGCGAGGGTTGTCATGACTCGTGATTCTGACAGACAAATAAAACAAAAGGAAGGGCAAGGTGATCGAATACGAGAGTTTAAGTCGGTGTTGTAAGATGACGTAATAAATGAAAAGCATGATTTTTTGGAAGGTGACAATATCTACGAACAAAGAAAATTGAGTAAATAAAAGAAAGAAGATTAACACGATAAATTGTATGTCAGTTTGAAGTTTTTACTCATGTTTGGTTCATTCATGCTAAACATATTATAGAATAGGGATCAGTTAAAGAGCAATCCCTTGCCTTCGCCTATGGAGGTGGGGTAAGTGCTAAGACGCCGCTTTTTTAAAATACAGTATTAAAGGATAGAAAAAAACACTCATCGAATTTTAGGGATATGGTTCCTATTTGTTACCGGTAAGGATCCTATGAGAAAAAGGGGCCAAAGTCAGTAGGATGCTCTCGAGTACACTGATATTCCAGCAATTCAAAAACACCATGACACAAGGAAAAAACAACAGCAGAGGGCGATCTGTTATTAATATCAGATTTTTATTTATTAAATAGCTGAAGCTATAGACGGATTTCTGTGTTTTTGTTTTTGTTTTGATTTTGGGTTTTTTAGTCGGCGCCATTCGTGTTTTTGCTTGAAAACAGTGTGTTGTGGTGCGTTGTACCGTACTGTTATCCTGATTTTTAGTTATATTTTACATTTACTACGAAGAAAATGCCATCTTGTTGTGCTGTAGGCTGCACGAATCGAAGTACTAAACAAAAAGATTTTGTTTTTTATCGGATACCAAAGAAAAATAGGAAGTTGAGAGAGCTGTGGTTTCGGGCAAATTCAAAGGTTAGATTGGAGTGAACAACAGATCGAACATGCAAGAATCTGCAGTGCACACTTCATATCTGGTTAGTATTTTTAATATAATAACTATTTCTTACTGTTTTGTATGTGTTTCCTCAGTATGTTTTGTATGTTATGTAAGATCTAAGGATTGATTTGACATTTTAAAACTTTGTCTGACTCTTTAATTTTTGATGTTATTAGGTAAGAAGTCTGATGATCCTTCCAGCCCAGCTTACATCCCTACGATATTTAAGCACAAACTTTACGATAAGTCAAACA
>RDPX01000063.1:2815674-2854511 GCA_003991215.1 Morbakka virulenta | reverse complement strand
AGTAGCAGTAGTAGCAGCAGTAGCAGTAGTAGCAGTAGTAGCAGCAGTAGCAGTAGTAGCAGCAGTAGCAGTAGTAGCAGTAGTAGCAGTAGTAGTAAAGGGAGCACAAAAAGAGGCATGATAATGTAGCACAATGTGCTAATTGGCAACTTTGCAGCAAAGAAGGTTTTGATAAAGCAGATAAATTGTATAATCAACAATCTGAGAAAGTTGTTCAAAATGAGAATTTCAAGCTCTTGTGGTATTTTACCATTCATTGTAATAGAAAACATATTATAGAGACAAAGGAGAAGGAATTTTAAGGACTTTGGTGACTTGTTGTTACCCGATTTCATGGTTAAAAGGAATAAACAACTTTCCAGACAAAGATGTCTGAGACTTAAATGAAAAAGAGTATAGTTAAATATTAAAGATAACTATAGTATTTTGAGGGGTGAATCAATACATTTTCTAAGACTTTAGTTTCATAGTGACACCTTTAAAAATACTAAATATTTTCCCTGACGCCCAAAACAATACAAGTTTTACACGGTCTTAATCCGTCACTCTTTGGTGCGTAATCGTGTGTGTGTGTGTAAGCTGCTGGAGACCAAGTGAGTAGGCTGCACCGGGAATATCTCTCCCAACTACAGGGGCGTCGAAGACGCAATTTCCTGGTTGGATTTTTAAAAAAATTCTCCAAATCGACGACGAACCAGATTCAAAATCACATGAACGACGAGATCGATTTCTTCAATGGTACGGAAGAACAGCTTGAATCGAAGGCTATTCGTTACTAACTAGTCAGGAAAACCTAGCTAAGCTGCATCCAGGCATCACCACGTGGAGGTTGCCTTCATGGACGCCCGGTGCGTAATCGTATTTGGGGTGTGTTTTGCCAGACAAACTGTGGGTATAGCGATATGTCCCCAAAACGAAAAGATACCATCAGTTTCAAATAAAGGGTTACTGCGGGGCAAACATGTCTTGCCCACTACACATTACTGGAGCACCAATAATTCCTGATGTTAAAGGTAATAGATATTTTACTCCTCATTAATTCTCAACAATATAAACTATGACTTTAAGTATGCACTTACATATGCTTGATAGCTCTGTTTACGATTCACTAGATATGATACCTTCACTCCTTTCCTCAATCTTCTGTTTTGAATTTATATGCTATTTAAAGCCAGACTTCATTACCTCCGCCAAGGAAATTATGTTTTCATCTGCGTTTGTCCGTGTGTCTGTCTGTTTGTTTCTACGTCTGTTTGTCTCTTTGTGTGAAAAATAACTGTAAATGTTAGGAACGGACTTACATGACATTTGCAAGAAATGTTGATATTAGAGGAAAAAAGAGCTGATTAAAGTTTGGTGTTGAATGGAGTCAGCGTCTGGATTTTGTTGGAGTTTGTCCAGAACAACGCTACAGACCAACAAACCTTGGTGGAAGTAAAAAACCTAATGTTTCCTTTTTCTTTTACTACTGTGGCTTAGTTAATTAAAACGCCTCTCTAGTAAAGAGGAAGAACCTGCTTTGAATCAGCACAGGGCGTTTTTATTGTTTTGTGTTTCTGTATTTTCAGAAATATCATCAGAAGAAGCATTAGATTTCGATAAATTTGAATTTATTTGGATTAAAATTATGTTCAGTGGCGGGTTTTGCCTACGAGTGAGGGCACTGGTCCAGAATCTTTCAAAAGGTCACCTGTTGTTTTCCTTCCGGCAACAACACACGACTGTCCTCAGTTCGCTGAGCGACATGTTTTGGGGTGACATCTCGTGTTTGTCCCTCGACCCAGCCTTTAAATTTGCATTGGTTTGTAGTAAAAACTACTAATTTTATGCAACTGTGTTGCAGTATGCTCGGGAAATTCTTAAGTTTTCTTAGAATCATTTAACACAAGGCAGCGGAGCTGAAGTACAGCAGGGAAATCAGGATAAGAGAAGGTTAGGAATTGCAATTTTACGGTAATTACCACTGAGTGTTACTATGGAAAGTTGGCAGCAAGTATCAGATATAATGTGGACCCATGGGGCATTACGTGTGATCCTATACCTAGACACGGAAACCATTTTAAAATCTTTGAAAAGTAGATCATAAACATTATAATTTGGGGGACACAATTTTGTGGGGGGTTTGTTATGCAATAGCCAAATACTATTGGTTTCTTTGAATTCGTCCAAGGTGCTGGAATCCGGAGTTCAAGCATTTTTACGTGAACGTCGGGTACTAGAAATTTTTCAATAAGGCTAATTCATCTTACGTAAATTTTAATTTATTTGGAACTGCCTTATCACATTAAGGAAAATTCCTGTTGTAAATCTCTACTATTTGAAAATATTATTATTAGGGGAGCGTTACATTTCAGGTGTTTTAAAAAAGTGGTTTTTCATCACATTTGAGAATTCTATTATTTTTTTAAATTTTGTTCCAAGTCTTAAGGCACGATCCTTGTCAAGACTGCTACCTTTTTTATGTGGAGCTCTAAATAGAAAAATTAAGGTTAATGACTTTCCCAAAATTCCAGTACTAACACTGAAGAAAATGTGTGCGAAACGACCCAACAAGCACCTGAACAGTCAATACGAGTTACAAAAGGAAAGCCACCCAGTCGATATGGATATTCATATTGTTCCGATTAATTAGCGATACAGGAATTGGGTATTTTGATTTTTGCCTTGGTCTAGCAAAACGCAAGCAAAAGCAGGGGAAAGTATGGCCGGGTCATAAGAACCCCAAACAAACATTTACTAGTATAAACCATAGAACAATAAAAATGTGCAGAACACAAGGTTTGACCGCGAACTGTGGACTGAAAAACATCACGAGGTCATTCTCCTATTAGATGAGTACGAAGATCAAAAAATACTTTACAAGTAAACATTAGAGTTTAAAATAATATGATATGACAGCCGGTCTCAGGTCACCTAACCCCATCTTACGACTACCAAGAAGAGAACAAAGTTCACTCACCTTTGTCTTGCAAATCTTATACATGCGGGACAGGAATATCAGGGTAAGTTATTTAAATGTTATGTGAAGGATTCGTCGAGATTTGGTTACTGTTGAACTGAAAAGAAATATTGCCTGCACGTTTTCATAGCGTGGAAAAGAGTAGTAATTACTGTTTACTAGCCTCTAGAAAAGGACCCCGGCATTAGATTTGGAGCCCTTACAAATGGATGCTGAGGTAACATTATTTTTCCAAAGGGTGCGGCATGCTTAAGCTACTACTTGTCCTCCCAACAAAATATGCACCGCCCACCACTGATCTTATTTGAATGCAGGACTATAATATTTATTAAGTATTGTAGCTGCTTGGTGGAGCTTTACACTCTCAAATTGCTTTTCTAGTTTGCTTAGCTTTTACTCAGATTTCAAAATATTACAGGAAAAGTACAACTCCACTCGCAAAACGTTTCATTTTATGTATTCTTATTACACAGAAGCTGTCCTTCTAAAGGTTGGCCTTACGACGTTCTAAAGAACGCTGGCAAAGAGGGCTTAGTTAACAAAAAATGAACTGATCTTACGTTTTAGTGTTCCATTAACGGCTGTAGCAGTAGTTGTTTGATAGTTGAAAACAGTTATAAAAGCTTTTTTATTGCATCCATGATATGAAAAGGAATATTTGTTGTTCAAGGACAGAAGAGAGCTCCCTTTATTTGAATAGTGCTACATAATTTGCTTTTGGAGTAAATAAAAAAACTTAAAAGCTGTAATAAATACATCTTTTACCCTGGCTTTGGATGTCTTAGAATTGCTTTGTAAGTTTACCGTGAGGATATTACAGGACACGAAAGTGAAGTCCAGGTTGCACCAAAGCCACTTTTTCTTACACTTTGGATTTATCGGGGTCCGCTTCGATTTTTGTGAAATCAATTCACACAGTGACATTTTGTATCTTCTAATCCATGTTTGTCCATTGGCAGCAAAGTTTCTTTTGTCAGAGCGTTATTCCTCAGCTCTTAATTCGTCTTTCTTGCTTGTAACTCACAGTTGCAAGAATTCTGTGCACGCAGGCTGCAACAGAAAGGAGTCGTCAGCTATTACGTTTGTGCGTTTTTATGGTTGTATCTTTTAGTTTTATCTTTTAGTTGTATCATGCCTACATTGACCAGGACAAAAAAAATTGGATTTTCAAATTTTTGCCATATAACGTTTATACCTAGAAACACAAAGACAAAAAAGTTTTACACATTACTCCATACGAATGAACTTTTCATGTAAACAATGAAGAACAGCAACCAAAATGTTGCCTCGCTATTTTCTGAAATTGCCCCACCGACAACGTGCGTTTCACATTTACAAATAAAGAGGTCTTCCTTGTTATTTATAAAGTAAAAGGTTGATGATAGTGATGGTGAGATTTGTGTTGGTAAATATGACCCGATCATGTAATCCCCAAATAGAGACACAAGTTTTGATGCAAAACAACAATTACTAATTCAACGAACACGAGATGTAACCTGAAGTATGAACTTGTGAAAATCACGAGAACCATGTTTGTGTAAACTGACAACAGGATTCCAAATTTTTGCTCAGCTAGACAATAAATATTTTAAGCAGCGTTACCATTTGGTTATTAATCAACAAGAAATGCTACAAAAGTTGACGGATACTCCAACCAAATGTTCGCATAAATTGTTACCTCCGTGTTGGGTATAGGCATTTTAGAAAGGACTAGCCTAGCTTGAGCATTACCCAGGGACCAGAAAAGCACAGAACACAAGGCATATCAAGGAGGTCAAACAACAAAGTCTTGGGATACCGAGAAAAGAATACGCACCTAGTGAAACAAGGGGGTGGAGCAGGAAATCAAAAAGCTATAAACAGGGCCAAAATGTACCCCAGCACAATTACTCTGAAACCCAAAGAAATGGGTCAACCATGACCAAGGAGAACAAAACAAAGATGCTACAAAAGTGACGACACAGGTTATAGCGAAGAATTTGCCAGGTTTAATATTACACTTAAACCAAGATGAAACGACCAACAAGCACCCAGACGATCTACGCGAGTTACAGAGGAAAACCCTTCCAACTGGTATGGATATAACAGTGGGTGATGACTAAGTTACAGTACAGGGGCATCTTTATTTTTGTCTTGGTAAAGCAAGACGTAGGCAAAACCAGTGGAGTGTATGATTTGGTGATACGAACCCCAAATGGAGATGCATGTTATGTTTCATGCAAAAGAACAAGTACTAATTAGATGAACACAAAATATTTCCCGAATGAGCAATGCCTCTAATGTCATTAACTTGTATTCTGACTTAGTCTACTTTGCTATTATTTCTGCGTGATTGATTAATAGCTGCACGTTACACGTTTTAAATGCTGTCGTACGGCTTTATACTTATGCTCTTTTACACGGGTTAGCAGATGCCGGGTAGTTTGCCCCACATCACACGACAGGTATTGCGAACACGTAATTTTTTATATTAAACCGCTTTGCATAGGTTTTTTCCACCGGTACTTTTAATGATGGTAGTACTGTTTTGGTTTTCTTAAAAATATGAGAAAATTATTGACTAGTTAAAAATTTAACTAGTCAATAAGTCAATACTTTGAGAAACCTCAAGGGAGGTTTCTCAATTATCATAGTTTGTTAAAAAAGATTGAAGATTTGAATTCACTGTGTTACATTTCGCTTTAGATGTGCATACTGTAGAGAGATGTTGATATGTGATGGGAAATATTGTATTCAGCAGTTTTACTGATTTTGTATTTTTACCTTGTAGCCTGAAGATGAAGTANCCACCGGTACTTTTAATGATGGTAGTACTGTTTTGGTTTTCTTAAAAATATGAGAAAATTATTGACTAGTTAAAAATTTAACTAGTCAATAAGTCAATACTTTGAGAAACCTCAAGGGAGGTTTCTCAATTATCATAGTTTGTTAAAAAAGATTGAAGATTTGAATTCACTGTGTTACATTTCTCTTTAGATGTGCATACTGTAGAGAGATGTTGATATGTGATGGGAAATATTGTATTCAGCAGTTTTACTGATTTTGTATTTTTACCTTGTAGCCTGAAGATGAAGTATTAACTTCGAAATATATTGCAAATTTAATAAAATTACATTGTTGGCTTGATTATTTATCAATTGTACAAATTGCACAATGTTTTTACCAAACAAAATATCTAAAAGAGCAAAGTAAAAGGAAACTCTGGCTTTATTACTGATCAAAAGATGGCTTGGGATGGCATAGCCTTGAGGATATATAAACATAGATTTGAAGCACTTTAAAGGTACATCAAGTAACAAAGAAAAGCAGTTCACATTGCTGAAGAACGCACTTTTAATAATTGCAATTTTCTGTTAAATAGAGGCCAGCGAGTATACGACAATGATATGAATCCCAGCAAAAGAGAAATTCGTTTGTGCTTCTTTTTCACTGATGTTCTACTATTAAAAGTGATTTCCAGTTGTGTCAGCTTTTCATATCGGTATGTTAAGAGAACAGCGACAAAATTTATTACAATTCTCAGAATGAAAAAGAAAGACAACTTTCAACTGTTACGTTGTAGTTTTTTAATACAAGAATAAACTTTTCACTAAGTAAACTTTACCTTTTTTTCCTTTGGCATTTTTTCTTATGAAATGCCATGATCTTGTTGACAAAACAAAAAGCTGGAGATGCTGTCTGTCTACACAATATCTTTCTTCTTTACCTTCACTTGCTCTTTCTCTCATTTTATTTCTTTGAAAACACTGATATGCTCTTAAAGAATACGGTATTGAGAGAAAAATTAACGGACACGAAAAAAATATTTCATTTTGTTTTACTGATTCGCAGAGATTTCTTTCTTAATCGCTTTCACTAACCTCTTACGATATCATACAAAATCAACTTTTTCACAAGGTCCTTTGATATCACTGCTACTAAAGAACTCCTATACACCCTCAAAACAAATAGTGGTTAAACACAGAATTTCAACTTACAACTTTAATAACTCTATTTACAATTACATATAATGATAAATGTTTGAGCATTGTAACATAGATAGTTTTTTAGTGCAATTAAATAGGGATAATGATTTAAGTACACTAGAACGTATATTTGGAATTAGATTTCCATTTGAAATGAAATAAAAGTTATGCATTTTCAAATACAATTTCCAATAAAAACAATATTACTTACTTTAGATTAATAAAATTAATCAAATATTAAACTTTCCGTCGTGCTGTACACCTTGTCGACACGTAGGAGGCCAGGTTTACAATGCTTTTAAAGGTTTTTCACAAATATCATTTTCATTAGGGAACAGCATATAGCTTGGTTGAAAACGTCTTTTTTTATATTGTGCAGGTTGATGGTTACCACTAAAGATTTTGTTGGTTGGTTGTATGATTGTATTCCTTAATAAAGAGTTAAACGTTGTAGCTGCAGCTACCTTACCCTTTTTTTTGACAACCTTTATTTGAACAAATCTCTATAACGTTTGAAGCTTTGCTGTTGTGATTCACGCCTCAGATATATACCTTCTAAATCTCTAGCAACACTGCACTTTTCGTATCAACTGACTAGACAATGATGACGCAGTTTTGGGTATAGATTTCAATCGCAATGTTCATATTTAGTGGTACTACTGCTTACATGTCTGATACAGCATGTACTAACATTTACAAAAAGGGATTAGTTGAGATTTTAGAAATACGACTGTTCTGCCAGGGCCCAATCATACCAACGTACATGCTTCATCATTAGTGTAAGCCTGTTGTAATGACCAGGCCGAAGTTTTTATCCCACATAAATGACTGGTATTGGTAAAGTAGGAAGATTAGACTGCCTTCAGCTGAAAAATCTAAAATCTTCTTTTTTTGACCTTATTTGCATGGCCAAAGACAGACACTACTTCTATACCCCGATTAAATAAACTATGTATTAATTGCCTAGACTTTATTTGTTTAGTTAGGCAATCCTCCTAAAAAGAGCCTATTAGCCAGAGTGGCAATACTAATAAAATGTATATAAATCAAGTCATTCAGAGACAAATCAAAAGTGGAATCTATATTTGAGGCTAGAATTGTAAATTGGTCAAGAAAAATTGGATCTGGCATTATCAGCTTCAAAAATGGCATCATGTTAGCTAACAGCAGAATAAGAGAGCTCTACAATCTCCAAACATGTTTATTACAGCAGTTGGTCACTGGAAGCTAAACAACTTCTCTTTTGGTAAACAAAGCTAGCAAACCACAAACACTCTTTTGGGTATTTTGTTATTACGTAGTTATTGTGGGATTGTTCTCCAAAAAGATCTTTGACATCTCTGACTGTTCGCTAGAGTAATTATTATCGGTTTAATTAATAATACCCAGACAAAACAATATGATCCTCTTTTCTATTCCCTTTTTCAATAAACTTCATCTTTTGGTGATAATTTAGAATATTGAAATTAATGGTGTCCAGTGCAAGAGATACAAAAACTCCCTAAAATCGTTATTAGTAATTCAGGAGAACTATCTAGCAGTCTGAAGAAGACGTAAGGAATTAGGCTCCTTATTGTAAGGTTGCCTGTGCAGGCTATAGTTCCTTTTGGGTTTGAAATGTTGACATCAAGACGGCTAAAAAGAACAAAATTTAGGAGGTATGCAATGCTTTGCAAGTACTGAGCACTCCATACAGACTGAATTAGTGAAAGAAGTGTTTTATAGGAGACCGTTGGTGTCAATCAAAGCAGGTAAGCACTATCTGCTAATATTAAACATATTGCAATCATATGCTTTTTCGGTCAGATAAATGATGTTATGAATAAAGCATAACGTTTGTATGTTGAAGATGTAGTAAACATTAAATCCTTTCATGCTATATACTGTACATGGTCAAAGCCAGCTATACCTTTAACAACACAAATCCCTCTAAAGGAAATTTTGTGCTCAATATTACCTGCAGTGGATTTAAATAGTTTCTGACATATTAAATGTTCCTAAGTCTATGATTTCATTTTTAATCGTGAAAATAAAATGGATTGATTGCCTAAATGGTATTATCTTTACATTTTTAATTGTGTTAATTCTTCCATGTCCTCTGAGAAGAAATGGTATACTACTTGAGCTTAATTCATCTCCTATCTTAATATTTAAATGAAGAATACACGTTGTAGGTATTCAAAAAATTGTTACAGAAATCAAATTAATGCAGCCAAATAAAACTGTTCTGGAACAGTATTGTGATAATAACATCAATATTGCCAACAATCTTGTGAAAGGCTCTTAGATCTTATCTCTTATTTTACAAGCCAAATTTTTCTGAATACGATGCTAGTACCACTAGTGAAAGAGGGGTTCTTATTTAAAGAAAGATTTAACAATATCATAACTTGCTCAGGCAATGTGTTCTATCAGAGACAGATGTTTTGAAATGTTTAACCCAACTCTTGCTAAATTTAATCTCTGATACTGAAATTACGGCAAAAAGCGACAGCCTGGGGATTCCATTCACTTTTCCTTTAAAATCCTTTTTATCTATGCAAAAGTGACCTCCTTAAATGGGTGAATTATGCGTTTCTTTTTTGCATGTTTTAATAATGCTGTAATGGCCAAAATAAACAGAACTCCACATACACTCCCAATTATTATAATTGTTGATGTTGTTAAGTATTTTCTGTAAGTTTTTGAAAGCTTTCCTTCGTCTTTTCCTTTTTGGTTTGTGAGCGCTTCAAAGCGAGATTGTTTAAACGATTCTGCACTTTTTCCCTCGTGGAAAGAAGGCGTACTCAATAAAAACCTATCTTTTGGCAAAAACGTTTTATCTTTTGAAGTAAAAGCCAGCATTTTTCCTATCTTAAGAGAATGCTTGGAAGATTTCCCAGATGTCTTTTTCGTTCTCACAACCGTTTCTGTTTGTTGTTTTAAAGCAGATGTCCATGGAATGGTAGGAACGAAGCCAATAGGAATATGCCCAAGAGTCTTCAGTTTTTTCTTGACATTACCAAAACCTTTACAAAATAAATAAAAACAGATTAAAAAAATAATGTTTACTAAAATTATGCAGCAGGAAAAATTTGAATACAATCTCATAACACTAATAAGAACTTTAACAATTTTAGGGATAATCCGGCAAGCGTATGTAAAGCTGGACATAAACAGGCTTAATGTATAAAAGTAATTCAAAAAAAACTGTTATAGACAAAATGGCGAGGTTAACATAGCAGGTAACCTTTCAGTGCTTTTCTTTTTGCTTTTGTACTTGAGTCCAGCTGTGTCTGTTCACAAGCGAGGAAAACAAATTTCTACCTTTTATCAATTTGTTGGTATTTGATGTTTTTTCTTATCTATCACAAAATTCTTTCACTCTTTTTTGTAACATTTTCTATTATTAAGGGTGCCTCAAATTTACCTAGGTTACCTGGTATCTCTATTGCCTCTTATCTGACATTTACTACCTCACTCTTCTCCGTAAGCGTGCTGGTATTTTCAATGTCCTTTGGCATTCCTATTACTTTATTACAGCCGTGGTCTCTGTAATTCCTTTATGTTATATCTGCTCAAATTGCCCCTTCTATTATTTCTCTTCCCTCTTCCTTATTTCTTTTACCTCTCTGGCTTTACCTTCTTTTCTTTCTCCCCCCTTCTTCTCTCCTTATTACATGTCACTTTTTCTTACTGTTTAGTCTCTCTTATTTCCTGATCTTATTGAATCCATTATTGTTCTTGCTTACGTATTGCTGCTTTTGTTATTTCCGACATCTGGATTCTAAAATCTCAGGATCTAAAAATCTATCTGTATGCTCTCATTCTGCCTTTGGTTTCCTTTTGTTTTATTTATTCCTGTTGATTCCATTAAATTCTTCAGTCTGTAATCTTTGCGGCTTTTTGACATTTCTGTCCATTTATATCTCTCTTATCTGGGAATTCATTGGTTTATTATTTCTGTTTATTGAAAGAGTTCAAAGGAAAGATAAATAATCCTAGAAAGCCTTCATAGTTATTAAAGATAGATTTTTAGCTACTGGACACAATCAATACTCTTGTGATAGCACACAAATCAGAAGGGCAAAGAAAAACCAAGCCATGAAGTAGTTGATAGTATGAAATAGTTCATTAAGTGTATGTAAACTTAAGGAAACTGAATTGTTTACAGACTGTTTTCTTTTTCTTTAGGCCTGACGGTGATAGGTATGTTACCGAAATATATAGGAAATAAATAACAGTTAGCCGGCAGTGAGTCCTTTAATAAAATAGTATATTTGTGATAATCCAACAGGTTTTGAATATACCTAACTCTTGGTTAAAGCACTGCAACTTCATGACAACTATCCCATTTTATCACCTTACCAATTTTAATTACTTTGTTGTGCAAAACAAACACGAGTTATATCAAAAAGTAAAATTGCATCGATTATTATTTCTTAAGTCTTATGAAAAATGTTTAGCTTACAAACGAAAACACTTTGTCCGGATTTATAGCTTATTAGATCCTTCCGATTCTTCTCACTTATTGTATATTATCGAAGCTTTGATAAGTAATATGCACTGTCAAAGTTATATCTAATATTGTGGCACTTGAAAGTATTTACTTTATAACAAAATGAACTGAAGCAATATGATAGAGCAAGCAAACATATAGGATATGCACCCCAAACATTTTTTTATCTTGTAATTGGGTACTTAAAGACAGATGTAAATAGGTAGCAAAGAAAGTTACCTATTAATTGATATTTTCCCCATCAGCACACCAAATAAATGAAACTTTTGTTAGATGAAGTTACTGCACAAAATAACATTTCAAAACCATAAAATTGACAAATAATGCCATAATGCCATAATGCCTTCAAGATAAAAAAAATTTAAAGCCAAAACTCCAATCCCTCTAAATTTCCACATGACATGTACCATGAGCATATAGAATGGTTTTCATCGCTTGAAAAGATAAGGTTGATGCCATTTCATCCGGTTGTTCCCTACTTCTACTTCTAGTACAAAATATAGAAGGATCAGCTAACACAATACAGAATTGAAACCATTACATTTAACAAAAGTTTAAATTATCAACAATCACAACTTTAATCACAGTATCGTTGCGTACAATACCTAATCTGAAATCAAGCCTGATGGTCTAAAAAAATATGCAGAATTGACGCTTAATATGGACTACTATTTTATGTAATATAATAAAATATATTACAATCTATTACAAGATAATTTATCACAAAACCAAAGAAAGGAAAACGATACAATACACTACAAAACAATGAATTACAAATTTTGTAAGTTACTTTTGTGTGCCTACAGGTATAGAACTTTGTGGCTTACCTTTAACTATTGGAGTTTGCATTCCATTTTTATAAGTAATTGCGTATGTTTTCCAGCCTGTTCTAGCCCTAGGGCTTCCTGTTTTTATGTGCGAATTTCCTGTGCATCCATATTCACACCGCGGATCAATACTCTGATTAACTCCATGCCCAAAGCAATGTGAGCAGTGGGGCAGTGGCATACTTTTATTTCTTTTTCCTTTACCGAAGCTGCTATCCTTCGTTCCCCTTGGTAGGCCAAAGTTTCTTAAGTTTTGGGTTACAAACATCTGACCGAAAGTAGGCCTTGATGGTCTTTGTTGTACACCACCAGTGATAGGCACTGCTATTTAGGGCAAAAACAAATCAAAGACTGAACGGAGCTCTAATAAGGCTTAAATGGAAAACACCTATTCAAAAATACAACACTGTACTCAAACCATTTATTTTTTTATTTTCGTGAATAATAATCCTTATTTTAGTTTTCTTGAAAAACAATTTAGAGACTAGTCAAAGGCAGTTTTTTATTAAGCAACTGGAAGTATAATTAGTATTCTACAAAGAACAAGAAGCAATCAATTAAAGAATCATTAGGACTATAATAACATATATGTATATTTATAACCATATTTTATAACAGAGATTAAACAACTTTTTCCCTGTCTGTTAAATTTTTAGGATTGCCATAAGCAACAAGCTAAAGCCCAAATTTTTAAAATCATTAAGGCATCTGGGGATCCTATTTTTTTAGCTTTGAACCTATTAATACAGACCTAAAATTCCAGTACTTTAGATCTTTCAGTATCCCAACAGAAATTGACAGTCACTAAAATTATAGGCGCCAATGTCGACTGAAAAGGATGAACATGGGTAGCAGAGCATCCATCGGTCGCATCTATCACCTATGGACCAGTCAGTTGGTCAGGATGACTTCAACTAGAGCAACAATTCGGATAAAGTAGAAACCAATAACAAAGGTGAGAAATGTCTTGCTTGGTGCTCACGAAGCCAAATGAAGATAACAAATCAATATGTAGAATTAGATGAGTACCTAGTATAATTTGGTTCCTTGCTGTAACTGGAAAATGGAAAATGGAAATTGTTGCATTTCGACTACACAACCCCAGAGGTGCAAAACTGTTACGAAAAAAAAGGTTTCTGAATCACAACAACATGCTGAGACTTCGCCATTGTTTCAATACATATTAATAGGCCAGTAAAGAATATTACTTTTTCCTTCATCAAGATTACGGTTAAAGGAAAAAAACATCAGAATGAATGAAAAAAAAGCAAGCTAAAGGAAAAAGTTCCATATAGTTATCTCAGACATAGTCAGTTGATATAAAATCAACAAGAATCACAGTAAGCAAAAAAAGCCCCCCAAACTGTTCTTAAAAGAATTGCATTGGTTTAGACATTGGAATGGTAAAACGGTATCTTTAAAAGATTTGTTTAAGTAGCAAGAATATGGAGAAAGTGGGGGGGGGGGGGCATTATGCCACCGAAACAACTGACAACAGAACCGCAGAACTGTTGTAGCAAGAAATTTAGAAAGTAAGTCCAGATAAAGCGAAGAGTAGAAGAAAAAACTGAAGAAAAAGTACTACATAGAAATTGCGTACAACGTCAATATGATAACAGAAGCACCGGTGGTTGAAAAAGAATTTTCATTTACGTAAAGGTATATAATTTTAAGAACAAGTACCAGGCTAGTTTTATCCAAAAAATTTAAATTAATGAACCTTCTATATATATTTTTGCTTTGCTGATACCAGCTAATGAGAGTGTTATAATTATCGCAAAGTTGAAAAACTTCTAAAATTTTCAAATCCAACAAGTGTTCAGGAAAAAATAAACTTAACACTGTAGCTTTGAAATATAGTCATAAGAAAAAGCTTGGTGCTGCAAAATTACTTTTGCTAAAATGATTTAGTCTTTGGTTCAAGTACTAGCTGTGTTATTGTATGGAAGTATTACCTGTCTCTGAAAGAAAGGATAAAGAAAAGTACTTGTCAGCTATCGTAGACGCTCGAATAGAGATAACACAAGTAATATTGTGGCAAAAGTTATAAGTCTTAGGTTGCATATGAAAAAACACAAAAATATGGGTTCAGATAGAATCAATGTATAACATACGCAATTTTCAAAATAAGAAGGACTATTGAGAAGTACCGTGGGAGAATAGTCATTGAAGCCTACTTAGATCGTACTTATAAATACTACCATATTCCATGAGCCTTGTTGTTTCGAATTTTGAAAATGAAAACTGAAGGAAGGCTTTTAATGGCTATAAATGTAGCTAAATATGCATTAATGATCAACTTCATCCATCACCAGCGTCGATCACCAGCATGAAGCCTAGCGTCATCCTAGATGCCTACCATCCACCCATTGCCACGGCGGAAAAGACTCTTCCAGGAGAGACACGTAGCATGCTGGCTCAACTACGATCGGACTATAGCAAACTGCTAAACAGCTACTTTGCCCTCATCGACAGCACGGTCAGGGACGTGAGACTGTTCAACCGGTCCCCACGAGACTCACCATCTTTTTACGTGCCTAACAAACCCAACAGAAATTACAGTCAAATCACTAAGGGAGCAGCTGACCGATGTAGCAATTTTTCTTGGCCTCTTAACCCAACACGATCCAGAAGAGTGGTGCCAGTTGGTTACTCCAACAATAACCAGCAGGTAAGCAATGCTTGATTTAGTAGTCGGATGAAGGCAAGGCAAGGAATATTCTCCTTGAATTTTCAACTCTTACTTTGGTTATGTACTGAGGATAGTTTCTGATGCAATTGACAAGGGGTTTATGTAAGGTTGGGAATAGAATTCAAATACAATATTCCGTAAGTGTCTTCAAACAGATTGAAAAGACTCTGATGAACTACATGGCACTTAAATTGCATGCTTGATTTTGTTTGCCCATGATGTAGGTTTGTTCTGTAAGACAGATCAGAAGCTGAGAAACTGTTTACTATTATTAGCAATGCAGGTGAGCCCTTTCGTCTTAAAAATTGTTGAAGAAGACCGAAACCCAAGTGTTTAACGATGAAACTCTTTTTTTTCGTAGATAAAAGATCAATGAAGTTGTTGGAGAGTTTTTATTCGTGGTCAATGTTACCGGCAACATAAAAAGCAGTTTTGACTAAGCAGCAGTCAGCAAAGAAAACAAACTCTGAATCTGTGCTCACAGAGAAAACGGCCACTTAGTAGAGTAGAGAATGGTGCTAGAAACATGTGGTAGATCATGCCAGACATATCGAGTACAAGTTTGTTGCGGAAGGAAAGGGGAATAGAGAAAATGGAAGTATGCAGATTCCAGTGTCTTTGAAGTATAATCAAAGGTGGATGAAAGAGACCTAACAAGGAAGAATGACAGTATCAGCTTGTGTACAGAAATAAAAATATTAAGAAGTTTTAAGGCCACACTTTTGCGAGACTGTGTATGCACAGCACATCAAATTGGACTGGTATACAAACTACACTAAAACACCACTTTACCAAAGGAAGTTTTATTTGTGAGACCCACACAGAGTTATCGTCACTATTCCTGGATATAGATATTATACTTACTACAGAAAGTGTAAAAGTTCAGGTGTTAAATGAAGGGAATGCAATCTGAGAGCTGGGTAAAAAGGTTAAACTGGGTAAGAAAAGAAAAGATGGGTAAACCGATGTCAATGGATAGCTGCATTAAAAGAAACAAGTAAGCTCATAATGAAAATGCCAAATGGATGTTAATGTTGATTGATATCTTTTTCATTATAGTAACAAAGTTGGTTTCCAAACGTAAGGACATTTAATAATTTAACCTCCTCATCCACTCTTTCAACACCTTAATATATTTAACACATTTCGGCAGAAAACAACAATTAATACTATATAAAATAAATATTGCCAAAATTGATATTTCCAAGTGCTTGCCCAAAATTAACTGTTTCTAAGTGAAAAATAGTTTGAGCAGCAAAGGCACTTTTTGGCCCTACTAAACAAGCTGTTTAATATGTCGGCACATTTGATAAAAGGGTGTTGGCAAGATTTGGTCTTTCTTCGGTCTGAGAAGAGGAAAACGAGGACTATTCATATGCCAGCACCTTGTCGATGTCAGAAAGACATCCCTGAGATCCAGTTACAAGTTTTAAGATTCATCAAGTGAGACCTGAATGTTGACTCCGATTGTACTTTGGCAGACGTCTTTTATTTTGGGCGAGTAAAAATAAATGAGCGCGCCCTTTTACAACACAGTTCCGACAACAAGACTCTTATGGGTGTAACAATGCTTTTTAAGACTTGACTTCCTGGAACAATTTATTTATCATTTGCAAATGATTTTTGTTAAGTATATTTGCAAAGAAATAATTCTCTGTTAGACTTCTTCAAAGAACCAAACAAAATAATGAGCTTTAATTTGTTTTTAAAATAGCATCGCAAACATTTTACACCTAAATAATGGGATTCGCAAAAGGAATTATCAAGGCAGAAATAATCTTTACTGTCATTTTTTTAATTCTAGGGCTTGTCCTGATATGAAGCATTTAAAAAAAGAATCAATCAATCACAAGGTGTATATAATACCAAATATATTCTGGAGTGTTTTCGCACTCTTAAATTAATTAGTAAAAATTAAATGAGAAACAAAATTTTTTCTGATGTAGATGGAAGAAAACAATCAGTCCACATTTTTAAAAGTATGATCATTACTCAATTGTCCAACTATAAATACGAGTTTGATTTGAGAAGCCCTCCACTGAGTGCAAAACGTTTTCACACAAAGATTGCCAGTGTGACACTCCAGTGCTGACTATTGGTAGAAAGTCCTTAAGACATAATCATTTTTGAAAGCGTATAGCCTTATTAGCCATTTACATTTCCTTGGTTTCCAGTGTCTAGTACTGGAAAATCAACTTCTAATATTTCAAAATTGGTAATGAAGGCGTAGTAAAATAGTTTTACCGATTGTACCCTTTAGCTTATCAAATATAGAGCATGTTTGCATAAAGTCGTAGTTCAAAGCACGGTAAGAATAATTTAGAGGCTTTTGTCAAGGGAAGCTGTTCAAAGCTACCACTTTAGCTCCGTTTTTTAACGAAAGCCTATCTCCTCAAGACAGCATCAAGAGGTTGTCTATTTCTTTACACAATCAACCAATTCTTGCAACAGGTCATTATAGGATTCGTGCTGAGCCCTAAGCTCTTCTCTTCTGTTTCGGGAACTCTGCTTTATTCAGTTGAGATATGAGCCAGAAATGCTTAGATCCGCCATGAAGGAAAATTGGTGAATGGAGTATACTACTGTATCAGGATACAATAGCTTTATCATGGCATGATTCACAACCTTTATCTGAGATACCTTTCCAGAGATACTTCTTCCCTTGTTCAGCCTGACGATGAGAAAAGTATCTCTCGAAATATAGGTTACAAAAAGCTTATGACTCACAGCATGATAAAGTTGCTACATCTCTAACTTCTATTAAAATCAAATCTACCCCATAAAATCAAGAATTTTCAACTGTAACTGGAGTTACATACTTCAATTTCAGCCCCTTAGGATGGTTTAGCAAAAGCAGTTGGGGTTTACTCACTAAATGATTAAAAGATGTTTTTCTCGCGTCTTAAGTCAATCTTGCTTTCTAAGAGACAGGGCATCATGAAAATTGAAGGCAAAACCCAAAATTGAAGGTGTACTTTTTAATCGATAATGTCCTCAGTTTAGGCATGGCTTAGTACGCTTCATTTCTTGGGAAATTAGCATCGCCTACTCTTTTCCAACCCGGATTATCTGTCTGCAAATTAGTTGAACACATGTCTTAACTGTTTCGTAAGAATCAGTTACGGTTTCTCGACAATTGTTAGGTTTGTCAATGTGTGGTGTAGAAATACGTCATCCCTCCCTTTTTTTAATTATAACAGATTATAGGGTATAGAAGAATTTTCTTGAAGGTTAAGAGGTACTGATTTTTTATCGCAAAAATACCATTTTTAAAGCCACAGAAGCATATTTTTATTTCCCCAGAATTGAGCTAGCTATTGTTTGCCAGATTTGGACATTTATATCCTTCTTGAAGCACGTTTGCTTTGTTGAGGATAGAAACTTAAACTGTTGGGTAGTTTTGTTTGTGTTTTAGCTTTTTGATCTCATAAACATTCTCTTATTAATTGTTTCAACGTGGACACTCTGCATTTGGTCATGCTCAGAAACAAACCTTAAAACCTTGTGGGTTAGTGCCTGTTTTTATGACCCCTTTTTTCTCAGTAATTCACCTTGTTTTTAAACATTATCAAGGTTTAAGATCTTGGAAAGGTAAAGGAGCTTGATGTAAAGAATGACAGACATACTTATTATTTGTTATTATTCTAATCAGGAAGTTTGCATAGGACTAACTTTTGTTTTCTTTATTTGCACATACCTGAAAGATAACATAACGTTTATCAAAAACACATTATAATCTGGTAGGACCACCTAATGTCCTATGTTAAGCAAACAACAAATAGTTGACATAGTAATCTTGGTCAAGATAAGCTTGACTTGAAAAGAGAATTTTGCCGAAAAGTGCACAATAAAAAAACCCGAAACGAAATAAAAAATTTAACTTTTGAAATATGGAAATATGGTGTGTCGTATTGGTAGGAAGGGCAAAAAAACCTTCAAAAGTACTATTCAACCTGAAGTGGCCGTTCCAGCGCCAGTAAGGCTATTTATCTCAATATTTTTTCTCGGATGAAAAGTCAGGATAATTTCAATGAACGTGCTTCGGTTTTCTTTCACACTGAAAATTAGCAAAGCATAGCCATGGTTTGTCCATTAAAGTAGGATTCCCTATCTTTCCTAGTTTTAAAGTATGTTGGGACGAGTAAAACAAACCAACTTGTCTAATTCTCTCCATCTACGTCTGTCAAAAGCGACGGGTTAGCTTGAGCCAAGTTTACAAAATTGCAAATTTTTAACCAACTGAAGTAAAGAGACCATTTTAAGCAACGAAAAAGGATGAATAATAGAGTTAAATAAAGAGATAAAACTATTATTACTGTACCTTTTAGGTATTTATTTTTATAAAACTGTCTTACCCTATTAAGGAACGGTAAAGAAGGTTTCAAGAAAAAGATACTAAAAATAAAGCTTATTGATAAGCACTGTATACAAAAAGAGATTACTGAAATTGAAAAAGGGCCACAAGAAGTCCTCTAAAAGTAACTGGCATAATAAACCTTAGTAAAAAAGAAATACATTAATCTCTACAAAAAACGCATCGAAGTTCTTCCAATTCATCTTGTCTAATGGTTACATATTTAAAAATACATGGACTTAAAAAAGAGAACAATGAACAATATTTATGAGAAATATCAAACGATTGCATGAAATTCATTTGGAAATTTTTAATCATAAGAGAATGTTCCTTCGATGTCATAATTAAAAGAACCCACTTTAAAGACAAAGATATAACGTCATCTTAAGCATTAAAAAAAGCTGCAGAAAAATGATATTTTCAATTTTACTCACCTGTAGAAAATTTATCTCCTAGTGAAAAAGACCTCACTACGTGATACAAGAATATAAAAGCAATCTGTAGCCTCATTTTACAATACAAAAACTGCAATTTTCTCTGGCAGGTTTTGGTTCTAAACAGCTGTTGACCATTGCATGCTTTGGATGTTCTTCTGTGGCTCCTATCTGCAGGTAATGATTTTAACCCTGTAAAAGAGATACCGACTGTAGTTCAAGGTTTAAAAGAGGCCGTCCATTTAATCTGCTCCATACTACAATCCTGATTCTGTAATCTAAAAGTTCTAGAGGTATAAATTCTGACATTCAGATATGATTATCGCTACTTAAAACCAACTGTTTCATTTTTTTCAGTAGTATTGAAAAGAGATAGAAATAAATTCTTAAGAACAGTTCCTGAAAGACTAATTTTCGAAGATTGTTGAATGCAGCCATTCACTCTCCCTGTGGTGTCCAGGTTATTATCAATAACAAAATGAAGCTGATAAACTTCTTTTACTACTGTACTATAAAGTGGGCAAATGCAGGGTGGAGGGGGGATGTTAAAGATAGAATAATAAGTCAAGGGTTTTACGATCTGCTTTCTGATATGGCTTTGGACTATTTTTATCTATTGCATATCACGTTGTATATGACGTTTCTGTATAATAAATCTAAATGTTTTTCCTTTAGAGTTTCTAATTAAATTTTAAAGAGGCATTGTTTAAAGCAGACTATATTTGACAGCAGACCCCAGTACTGGAATACGAGAGTATTCCTGTACTGGGTAGTAGAATTCCAGGCCCTCGTAATCGTAATTCCTCAGAGAATTTTACGATTTACGATACAAAACGCAGAGCTCTTTTTGGTCAAATTTAAAAATTGTTTACTTCCAAATAACGCAATGTTTATGTAACAAAACATTTGTTAACATCTGAAAGATGTTTATGTAATGTTTGAAAGAATTATTTTCTAATCAAGAATTTAAATTTTAAAAATATAATAATAATTATAATAGCAATAATAATAATAATAATAATAATAAATAATAATAATAATAATAATAATAGTAATAATATCGATAAAGCTAGTGCAAGTCCGCTGTGTAGCATGTGCGGCGGGGAAAGGGGAGACCGTGCAACATCTAATATGCGAGTGTAAAAAATTAGCCCAGGGGGAGTACAAAAGAAGGCATGGCAATATTCCCAAGATAGTTCAATGGAAGTTGTGNGTAACATTTATATGATGATGATGATAATGATGATAGTGATGGTGATAATGATGATGACAATGATAAGAAAAATGGTCATAATTGCAAGGATAACGACAAGAACAACAAAAATTCAACATCAACTGTTTTCATTGAAACATTTCACTACAATTTTGCACTGTGTCCCATACAGGACGGGTGGATTAAAAAGGGCTTACAGTTATGTGCAAAGAAGTGGTTCTGGTGATGTCCAATTCTTTAGTCATCGATTATAAATCTGATAGTAGCCTCTGAAAGATGTTTATGTAATGCTTGTAAGAATTATTTTCTAATCAAGAATTTAAATTTTAAAAATATAATAATAATTATAATAATTATAATAGTAATAATAATATCGTTAAAGCTAGTGCAAGTCCGCTGTGTAGCATGTGCGGCGGGGAAAGGGGAGACCGTACAACATCTATTATGCGAGTGTAAAAAACTAGCCCAGGGATAGTACAAAGGAAGGCATGGCAATATTCCCAAGATAGTTCAATGGAAGTTGTGCAAAAAGCATGTACTTCACAGGAAGGAAAAATGATACGAACATTGCCCAGAGGGAGCAGTAGAAAATGATGGAGTGAAGTTCTTGTGGGACATGAATATCCAGTGCGACAATGTAATTGAGGCCAGGAGACCTGATTTGGTATTGGCAGAGAAAAAGACGAAGTCATGCATCATTATTGATGTTGCAGTTCCAGGAGATAACAGGGTGCTTGGCAAAGTAAATGAAAAAGGTTCTGCTAGTTGAGAAAAGCGCTAGTTGTACCAGTGGTGGTAGCTGCTATGGAATGCGTAAACAAAGATTTCAATGGATGGATGGAAAAATTAGAGATTGACGTAGATGTTGGTGTAGTACAAAAGAATGCTTTCGAAACACATTGCAGATGTGAGGTGAAAGAAACCCCTTGGCCCTTGGCTGCTAGTTGTAGCTCGCCCAAAAGCTATTATTCGGCAAAAAAGAACAGCTGTGCAAAATGAAAAATGAAGATAATAATGATGATGATGACGATAATGATGGTGATGATGGCATATTTATAGTAAAACATTAACATAGTTATAAATATTTTAATGTGGCAGACTTATTTTAATATTTTGATATGAAAATATAGCAGACGTAAGAAAGAAATTTTACTGGAGTGGTAAAGAAAATGAGTGAGTTTTCATTCAGCAGAAAAACTGGTGGAACGGCCTTCTTTTTGAAGCAATGTTGATAAAATTCTGAAGAAAGATGTGTTATCAACATTGATTAGGATGGGTGATAATAATGACTTGACAACATCACTGCTTTAATTACTGAGCCATTAAGCAAATAAGGTTTTCTGTTGGAGATTGAGACCAAGTCTACCTCAAGAATGATGAGACAGCCTGGCTTTTTAACCCAGGGACATGAAATTATTCAAGACAATATGCAATTGAAATTCATTAGAATCACATTATTGACTTGACCACCGGTTACCCATGATTATCGAATAATTAAGTATTTAATGGATGCTTTTGTAACAATACTGGAACATGAAAACAAAAACAAACATGACCTTCATTGAGTCACCCTTGATGGATATTTTACACCCCACCCCACTCTCGGGAGTGGGGTGGGGTGGCAGAGCTTACGAATGAGCCAGCAGGACAACAACACTCCTGCTAATATCTTACAAGCACGAACGGATCAGTTTTAGTAGGAGGGTCGTCTATTCCTAGTCCATATTAATAATAATATTAATGCTATCATCATCATTAACTGTGGTGAAATGTTTCAATTAAGATTGATAATGTTTAAAAAGTACTATTAGTGGAGTTGTAATTATCTATAACCTACCATAAAATCAACGGAGAAATTAACACTGCATTTCACAAACCAAGATGAGAGTGATCAGAGAGAATCCTAAGTTAAGAATTGGATGCAAAGAGTGAAAACAATTTTTAGAGGAAGTAACCTGTGGTGTCGTACCACAGATTTATTTTACTTTCTCAAGGCAAAGTAAGGATTGGCAAAATTCAAATCTAATATTTTCCTACTCATTCCTTTTATGTGTGTATTTTTTCGCTGACAAATACCTGTATTTCTGTCTACTATTCTCTATACCTCTCGTAGCAAGATGTTACGTGTTTTTACCATTTTGAATATGTCTGGTTGTCGTAACAGACGTGCATGTGTATAAAAAAATTTGACTGGAGAAGTTATTAAATAAGCCACTAAAGGATCCTTCTACATTCCCCCTCAATGATCAATTTTCGTTGAGAAAGAAATTGTATTTACTCAATACCCTTATGTTCAAAAATTAAAATCTACATTTTAAGAAATATGACAGTGATACGTGTATTAAACTGACACCACTGAAGAGACGATCATTTCCATGGTACCTGGGGCAGTACCTTGAACTCATCTGAGTAGCAACCCAAGAGAAATTGATTATGGTGGCAGGATAACGGATATGTAAGCTCTAATATCATTTTGCAGCTTTTGCCTGATAAATAGTTATTTCTTTAATAGAATATCTAGCGCAGAAGAATATCAGAGACTTTGTTAATTTCACCAAAGAACAATCACGTAAACTAGTCAATGCAACACTTGTTACAAAATTAAACGCAGTGTTTCTCTGTTTCCTTGCAGCACATGGTAGATTTATATATCCATAACTCTCTTTTTTCTTTTTGTAAGTGCTTGTACCTTTGCAGCTGTTACATTTTTCCTTCCCCTTCAAATTGTCTTTTAATTATAATAATAATTTGATCTGAGAAAGTATATGGTGTGTTCGTTTTCTCACTGTAAATCCAAAGCAACACTGAATAATGCAAAAATGATACTCTGCAAATTTGTAAGGAAATGTAAGTAAGCATTTATGTATTGATGGGCTCTTAGTACATACACATTGCCCGTTCTCTTTTGTTGCTGGTTTGATAGACATCGGCAAACTTGGATATTGGAGAGAGTAAATAGCGGAGCACTTGGTTTTAATTCCTCACTAGCACGTAAGTCGGTGAGTGATTTGTTAAAGATTGTAGACTTGAAGTGTTGTGCTTCTGTAGGGAAGTGACCTGAGACTCCTTCGAAGGTATTTCTTCCGCTTTTGTCTTTTGTTCTCAGATGAAAATCATTACTGGTAAAATACAAAATTCCAAACTGTATTACAAAAAATGAATGTTGTTATGGATGTTGAAATTCAAAAAAGAAAATTTCAACATCCATAATTGGCCTTTAGTTCATGCACCATGTTTTTAAGCTAAAAATTATTAACAAATATTATTTTTGAGTAATATAAGTTCTGACAAAATTAATAAGTTTTAATTTTTCAATTTAGTTTTTTAGTTGAAATATGTGTTATTTTATATAATTTGACTTTATCTTTGTTCAGAAAAAATCAGGCCACGCTAAAGCCCGATATAATAACAAATGACATAAAATAACGTGCCATTTGAATTTTAATTACTTGAAAATATGTAGCCTATCAGAAGCAATTACTATGCAACAACAGTTGCCCTGTGACTACAGATGTAACTTGAATGATATTGGTGGGTGTTATTTGAGTCCTTTTTTTTCAATTATCGTCCAAACGCCCTTTCTTGAAATTTGTAAATTTTGCTTTTACAGGTGTTGAACGTTCTGCTGCAAATCTATTAGTAACATTTGGACTGCAATTCATAGAAATTATTGGCATTATAGACCTGATTTGTTTTTCAGAACTGTTTTTAAATATCATCCTATATCATATATAATGTGATGTAGCAAGCCAACAGCGTGAATTTAAAAGACAAGAAGAATGAATTTTATTTCCAGCCACATGCAAAACTGCCTGTTGTTAGAAAGATAAAATCTGGACAAGTACAGGAATCTGGCCTGCATTTGACAACAAGTGTAACTTTCCATAAAAAAATTTTCGTGCGTTTGTTATCAAGTTTGTGGGAAAGTCGTTTTGTTGTTGCTATGTCACTGCACATGGCACAATTAATAACATTCGACTGTCGTCAAAATGTGAAAATGTATGGAATTTCTACTTAACTTGGGACTTTTTTAATTAGTCAAGCACGACAATCCGGAATAGGTAGGCAGACAATATAGACGTTTTGGAGGGTCTCGTGTCATTTTAGCGAATAAATGATGTTTGTTGTACGGAAATGCTCTCTGGTAAAGTGCACCATCAATTGAATAGTTGAATAAATTTGTCAAAAGAGACTCTCTCGTAACCATTGGTTTATCTTTAATATAAGCTAGAAGTATTGCAATGTGCCATACCTCTTAGTGAAAGTTTCTTCCCCACAAGGCATTATTTTGGTATTGCACTTCGTTACGACTTATTTCTAGTTACCTTTTAATTACTGCTAAACTATTTTGGTCTCACGTAATAAAGGTTTAACTTGTAACCTTATGAAATATCTATCTCATGAAGAAAACTACAGATTAGGTAAACCCAATCACCTCTACACACCTAAACATGGCTGCACGCATTCTGGATTAAAAATTGTAAAATGAAAGTAGGAATAAGTACCAAAGTGAAAAAGAACCAACAAATAATTTGTAAAGCTCCTGCGATTTATTTTATATATAAATATATATATGTAAATATATATATATATATGTATGTAAATATATTTATGTAAATATATATATGTAAATATATATGTATGTAAATATATATATGTAAATATATATATATATATTATATATAGATGTCTGTTCATAGGGCTTGAGCTGGAGGGCTTCTTTAACATTGATCGATTGTGCTCGGGAAGAGTTTTGGCATTTTTAAAGTTTCATGTAACGTCTTGCCGTACAAGCAACGTCAAGTAGCTTTTAGCGTCTGCAGCAACTTTCACCTTTTTTGAGCATCAAATCAACAATATTTTAAACATTTTTGGTGGGCCTATTGACCATTTAGAGAATTAAAAAGCTGAAATTATAACTGTGATATATTAAAATGACATCAAAATGCTGTGCACAAGTAAGATTACCTTTTGTATGAGCAGTATTTATATTACATTATTACATAAAATTAAGGACGCCTACAAACACTCACAATTTCAAGCCTTGAATCAGTGAGAGACATAATCAGTACGATCAAATTGACCTTTTTCTTCATATTTCATGTATGGCAAAAGGAAAAGCAGATAAATTTAAATCTCAACAAATCCAATAATTCATTTGCGTTTGAAAATGACAGAGGAAAAAATCAAGATGAGTGATCTGATATTGCCAGCTACGAATGCTGGAGCATGTGTTAGTTGGCAAAAGAGGTGTTTAATATTTCGTAAACGAAAAATTCAGGTCAACGAAGGCAAATACGAGTACATAAGCCACCGCAACAAATACCAAACCCATTTGAAAGAATATTTAAATTAACATTTTGCTGTAGTAAAAGAAATTTTCCTTTGCAATGTTGCTGCATGCTTTTAAAAGAAAAAGTAAAGTGACAAACACAACAAGTCAAGTAAATATACTAAAGTAGCTCACATTAAAAAAAGGAAAGGAATCAATCAAGTCAATTGTAGAGTGTCTAGAAAGAGTTAACAGACAACCTGATCTTTGTGGATCAACCTTATCAGAGTTAATTTTATTGTTAACATTTGAAGAAGACAATTTTCTTCTTTTTGACGTCATTCTATGTCTAAAGCTGAAATTCTTCGCATAATATTTGAAAAGTAAGTTTATAGATCGACATGCTTTACCAGTCTTCCAACACTTATCTTACTAGTGGTGAAAAATAAAAGAAGAGAAATTATGACCAGGGCATTTAGGAAGCTTTTGTAATCTTGGATGTGATTGCTCGATTGGCTAAAGTGCTGATTGGTGTAATTCAGTGAGCAAGAAGACTATAAACCCAAACAGTGCCTAGTATATGAAAAAGTGCTTTCAAGCACTCTGAAGATTGCTAAAAGATTGATGTCTTGAAAAGCTGGTGTTAATCTGGTAATTAGTGGATTGAGAGATTGGGGGAAGGGGGATGTTGCGTGATTCTCACACAGGATTCCTAATGTTGTTAGGCATTTTGCCTTTGAAACCCTGGATTTATATGGCTAATGCTTATCTTCCTGGAAGGGAAAACAATTCACTTATTGCATTCCCAGTGCCTGTAGATAGTGGAGCATATGAGTGATTCTTCACCATGCTTCACTTAGGATTTACAAAACCTTTTCTACGAGAAAACAGGGCATTGTTCAAGGCAATTTGCCAGCACTTGCCTGAGAGTTGCATTTGGAGCTCACGGCTACTATTGACACTGGTGGTCATTTTGTAAATATGACATACTTTCTGAAATGTGACGATCTAGCTGAACTTTTGAATTCTGAATTTTAAAATTAATTAAATGTAAAATTGATGATTGAAATGATGCAATTTACCAGAATCTATTGGTTTAAATGAAAACCGGTTTTTAATCAGGGTTTCATTTCTACCTACAGAAATTTCGTACACTATTCCTTAGTCCAACGCCTGCTATTATGGCAGAAATAGCATAACACACCATTATATAGTAAAATATAATATGCCGATAGAATATCTCAATCCTGCAATCTTTTCCATAGATAAATTAAGAAACTTTCCATTTGTTGACGACGACATAAAGATTGGCAACTTGGCCCAAGACCTTGTCAAATATTTTGCTGCAACAGATGGTGTAGCTATCATGGTCTACTCAATACGGAAAATAACAGAGAAGAGATGGAAGAAGAGATGCCATGAGAAAGATGAGAACAGGAAAAGCTGCAGGTCCAAGTGAGGTATCAATTGAAATGTTCAAAGCTCTTGGTGAGGAAGGGGTAGAATGGCTTACGGAGCTGTTCAACCTGCTTCAGAAGGAAGACAGCATCCCTGAGGACTGGTGTCAGAGTTGGCTCATACCACTATACAAATAGAAAGGCGACATCATGGAATGTAACAACTACAGAGGAATAAAATTGTTAGAACACGGAATGAAGATATACGAGAGAGTCATTGACCAGAGATTGAGAAGTCAAGTAGAAATAGATCAGATGCAGTTTGGGTTTATGCCAGGTAAAGGGACAACAGATGCAATCTACATCATGAGACAAAAGCTGGAGAAAGCGTTGGANAGCAAGGAAGAGCTGGAGCAAAGGGGTCAACTGTGGCAGGAGGAATTGGAAAAGAAGGGATTGAAAGTAAACAGCAAGAAGACGGACGTGATGGTGGCAAGCAAAGCAAGACAAGTTGTGAGCATTAAGGACACAAAGAATGTTGAAATCAGCCAAGTGGGAAGATTTTGCTACCTCGGCTCAATTCTATCAGAGCAGGGTGGATGTCGGGAAGAAATAGACGCCAGGATTAGCAGAGCTTGGAGAAAGTGGAGAGACGTTAGCGGGGTAGTTTGCGACAGAAAGACGTCTCTGAAGCTAAAAACCAAGATCTACACAGCAGTCATACGACCTGTGTTACTGTATGGATTAGAGACAGCAGCGTTACGAAAGGCAGAGGAAAGGGCCCTTAAAGTGACAGAAATGAAAATGTTGAGGTGAATATGTGGTATATCCCTTCTGGAACACCGGACCAACGACGACATTCGAAGGTTTGTCGGTGTGTCAAACATATCCAGGAAGACCAGGTAAGTAAGATTAAAATGGTATGGGCATGTAATGAGGAGGAACCAGGCGAACCCAATAAAGCAAGCATGGCAGGAGACAGTTCAGGGGAAAAGGAGTAGAGGCAGGCAGAAGCTGAGATGGAGAGATGTTGTAAGGGAAGAAATGAGGCAAGTTGGAGCGAATCCGGAGGACTGCAAGGAGCGCGGAAAGTGGCGACGACTGTGTCGAGCAGCCGACCCGTCCTAGCGATGGAACAAGACCGCAGGAAGAAGAAGAAGAAGAAGAAGAAGATGGTGTAGCTATCAAGAAATGGCGCTGACAGCCTGGGTTGGTTGGAAAGTCACCGCCAGACTCTTTTCATCTGGTTAGTTACTTAGTTAGTTAGTCTTTACTTTCATAATCTAAATTACATTCAGAAAGGAAGACCTTTTAGGCTTTTGAACAATGTACTTGAGTCAGAAAGAATCGACACAAACTTTTCATTCAGGTTCGACTTATGACAAGATGCTTTAGTACCAAGAGGCAGTACGTAATTCAAGGAGCGAAGTAGCAGACAACACATATACTATTATTAATTGAAGTTAAGAGATTGCACAACATACTGAACTTAAGGATACTGGTTTTACCAGCGTGTTTTTTTAATATATTTATAATTTTTATTTTATCAATACAGGTTCATTTCTTGTTATTTCATAGTTTATCAAAAATAAAATGACAATCTATACAACAATTTTTAAATTTTGATTTGTTTTGATTTTTGGCAAATTTTAAGCAAGGCTTTTGAAATATTTTGAGTAACTTTCCTTGAGTTAATTTACTGACACTATTTATCATGACCTAGCAAAACTTTCCAACTTAATCTTCGCCTACCTCCGTCTACAAAATTTCACACGTTGTGATGGGCTAGTTGGAAGGTTAGTGAATACTTGCCTGTTTAACTGGATGACAACGTGTATGGTGTGATGAACTGACATGACATTTTGGAACAGCAAGCCATTAATTACACTTAAAATGCTTGCGAACGGATTTACTTTAGCCCAAAATTAATTAAAACACAAGTTAGGTCTGTCTGTATAAACAAACAGCTGGTTGTTCATTGGTAATGCAAAAAAAATTCACAAATCTCTATAAACAATACTTAAATATCACTCTAAATTATTAAGCTTGTGAAGCTATGAGAAACTAACAGTTGTGTATGACAGGTAAATCTATTTCGTTAATCAATTTCTCTCCATCGTCGTACATCCCAGGGTCTATCCATTATAAGGTTTCGGAAGGAAAGGCAAGATATAAGGGTTTTTTTAATTAACTCTCCCTTGTCGAGGTAGGAAATGATAACATATATGGCCAATTTCATTTTTATCTTACGCCTTAATAATATCATTGTTATCGTCCCAGCATGCTACCTCACTTGATGTACAAAAGCAAAGGATGCGATATGGGATAAAGCTATGAATAGATTGAGGAATAAACTTTAAATCTCCTTACAGTGTATATTTTATACCACAAGTATAGCAAAATTGCGAATAGTGAAACAGCAAATAACGGTCTCTGCATGTGTTTCATAAGTACTTTTCACTTAGACTAGTTCTCTGAGTAACTTCTCTTCCAGAAAGAAGGCATCAAAGTTTGAATACGAAAGAGAGAATTGTAGATTTTAAACTCTTAGGTTAAGTTATAATTCTGTAAAAATCAACTACACATCACTCATTCCCATATTAGATTTGAATGACCCTTTATATCTATTTCATGCACAACTAATTTTAGGCAGACAAAGCATATCTAAACCTAGGATAAAATGGTTAAGTCAGAAAGCAGTATTTAATTTTATTTTTTTTATGATTTGGATACCTCTAACTTGGACTGCAACATACCCATGTTTACAAACGCGCTCATAGGCTTAACCACATGCACATAAGCAAAATAATTTTCAACTCGTTGTATTTGGTATTTAGTATAGTTTTAATAGCACTTTACTTAAAACAACATATTTTATTTTGCCATTATTTTGTTAAAGGTGGGCGCCTAAAATAATTGCATATCATGGAAGAGGCATTTCCGACGAAGGTAAAATTGGAATGATCGATAATGGGTGACGCTATCTATACCTTTGGGTGAAGAAGACTAAATGATGCTTGTCTAACTGTTTATTATGTATTGGATTATTTTGTATAACGTTGTACTGTAGCCATGTTATATCGATGCTTTGACTGGGAAGACGGTTTAATATTAAGTACCGATTGAGGTCCCATTTTCTGTCAGTGCTTTCTTAGATTACAGATACTGATTGTACTCGGGCATGGGGTATTTAGTTCAAAAGTGTGCTTGTAAAATTACCTGGTGCTGCTGTTGGGTGACATATTTATAGTTTAAGAAGGCTTCTTGCCCCTGGTTTAAACAAGATAACCGAAGTATCACCCAAAGACTGAGCTTTATCTTCCATAGTGAAGTTTTTGACATCTTGTCAGCAACAAGGGTATATGCATATTTTTGACTGTGAATAGCAAGCTGGTTAGGAATGGATGGTAGAATAGATGCTTTTAGATTTTTACTAATTATCTTATGGTGTAACATACTTAGCAAATTGAACTTTAAACGGTTTTGATTTTGCACGACGGGCAAGAAATTAGATCAAAGGTCTATGCAAAGATTTTGTGAAGTAAAGTCGGAGCATTGCTTTGATTAAATTTTCACAGAATTATTTTTCCTTTCATTTCACCTGACACAAAGAGTTTACATTTTTTTATTGTTCATGGCAATGGCAATATTAAGAGGGTTTTGTCTTGGGCTTTTAATGAAGGAGTTAAAAGCAAAGGCTATATTAGAATAAGAACCTTATATTTCAGGACAGACAATTCATATATTAGGCCACCTTCAATATGTGACATGTTTTTTTACCTTCAGCAATATCTTTTCCTTAGTTTCCACTTAACAACATATACCTTAAAATAACCATTTACCGACAGTGTAGTTTATTTCTGACGTCAGCATCATCAAGTAAAGATAGTTGAAATTAAATATTAAAGAAAGACTAATGTTTCATTGATGTTATGATATTTAATGCTTTCTTTAATATTATTACTACTGAAGCTGCTACTACTACTAGGTCTCCTGCTGCTATCAATAATAAAAATAATTTAATTTTCATAAAAANTTATTGTTCATGGCAATGGCAATATTAAGAGGGTTTTGTCTTGGGCTTTTAATGAAGGAGTTAAAAGCAAAGGCTATATTAGAATAAGAACCTTATATTTCAGGACAGACAATTCATATATTAGGCCACCTTCAATATGTGACATGTTTTTTTACCTTCAGCAATATCTTTTCCTCAGTTTCCACTTAACAACATATACCTTAAAATAACCATTTACCGATAGTGTAGTTTATTTCTGACGTCAGCATCATCAAGTAAAGATAGTTGAAATTAAATATTAAAGAAAGACTAATGTTTCATTGATGTTATGATATTTAATGTTTAAATTTCAATGCAATTTGTAGTTAGATGTTTGCAAAACAAAGCTCTACTGTTTGCGACTACAAATGATTATTTATAAAAAGAGCACGTAAATGAAACAAGTTTTCTTTGCTCCAGGGCATTGAACAATGACTCAGTAAGTCAATGTAATCAACAGAAAGATAACAATAATAATAAATAATAAATAAATAATAATAGATAAATAATAATGTGTAATTAATATGATTTAGATGGAGAGGATTTGGAACTTTAGATTTTTAATTTTTTTTAAAAAGTATTTTTCACTTTTTATTTCACATTATTTTACAACTTCCCTGCCTTCCATGTATGTTGAGGTCAGTTGATCTGAATGTCTTCGTTCTGTGGGATGATCAGTTCTTTATGCGAGATTGGGATGTGATATCCAACGATGTTTGGGGAACGAACAGTGCATTAATGAAAGACATGGTTCAAAAACTGATCTGGTGAAGGAATAGCGCTGATAGCTCAGGTGGTAGAGGATGTGGTCATGATAGCCATAGGCACTGTTCTGAATCGAGTTCAGTGCAAACAAAATTTTTGCTTCTCTAAAATAATAATTGGGGCTAGAGAGCTTATATGACATCATTTGCTTTTTTGTATGATTTCAAGTTGGATAGGAGATGAGGAATATAAGTATTTTGGAGTATTTGAGATGGATTTTATAAAGAAAAATTAGATAAAGGATTATACATTGAATCAGGCAATTATTTAAATCCGAATTAGATGGGGATTAACTCCGCCATGGCTGGTCCCAAGCCTAGATCCGAAAGGAGGAAGGTTGTGCAAGAGGCTTATCACCACCTCCTGTTGAAAAAAAGCCTGATTACGGAAAAGTGGACACTAAACGAAGATATCTATGGTCGCAGAGACATGTCATGTGAAATCCCTGAGGATGATAATCTAAGACAGAAGGACACACATATGACAGCTGGGGATGAAAATCTAACGAAGTCTCCAACTCGAAAATGGAACTATGGGATTATTACTCATACCAATGGTGTTTATCCGTGTAGGCTCCTGGAGCATGAGGACCATGTATGCCACCGGGAAGACTGCAATAGTTGCCAGAGAAATGAGGAAATGCAATCTTGATGTGCTTGGTATAAATGAGATGAAATGGACAGATTTCGGAGAAATGAGAGTTAGCACAGGAGAAACAGTTCTCTAATCTGGATCAGAGGAAGAGCATCATAGAGGAACAGGAATGCTGTTAACATCAGAGACCAGAAAATGTTTGATCAGATGGAATCCTGTAAATGAAATAACAATAACAGGCAGATTAAATTCTAGAAATGTAAAGGCTACCATTCAGATATACAGCCCTACAAATGTTGCTGATGAGGATAAAAAAGACACATTCTATGACAAAACTACAAAGGAAAATAGAACTAACAACAAAACATGATATGCTCATCCTCATGGGAGATGCAAACGCCAAGATGGGCTGCAATAACATAGATCACGAAAGAGCATTAGGAAAAGAAGGCTTAGGTAAAATAAACAAGAATGGTGAGAGACTTGTTGAGCTCTGTGAAGGATATGACCTTGTAATTAGAGGAACACTCATCAAGCATAAAAACCTACACAAATATACATGGGCATCGCCAAACCAAAGACAAAAGAACCAGATTGCTTACTTCATCATCAATGGAAATATAGGATGGATAGGGCATACTCTTAGAAAGCCATCAGGTGATAACTTTAAAGTAGCACTGGCGTGTGCTCCAGAGGAAAAAAGTTTGGCCGAAATCAGTATGGCGAAGAAGTGCGGAACTAGAAAGAAACCCATTGGGATGGCAGACATGGATTGATGCTAACACATTAGCAAGGGATAGAAAGAGATAGCGGAAGTTGCTCAGAATCCTTATGAGCCGACCATGATTCGAAGCGAATTGAACATATCAGATATTATTACTTGGCTGATAGCCAAATTGAAATAAGGAGTAAGAATCATCAGAAAGCAGGTAGAATAGCAAAGGTAGTAAGACAGCGAAACATAATAAATATGGAAGGAACTCTTCATCTGAAAAGTGCTGTCGATAGATATGAAAGTACAAGTAAGAGCACTAATTTTGTTTAGAGAGAGGTATTGTGTTAGACGTAACGAAAATAACTCAAAAGAGAATGTCACAGACAGAATAGAACTCAAGAGGACAGGAAACAAAAACGAAGTAAACAGGTCAAAAAATTGAAAAATTTAAGGATAAATCTATTAGACAAATGTCCAAATCAGTAGAAGCAAAGACCTCTGGATTGCATGAAGGGATCAAACCTAAAGCCACACACAAGGTTCTACTTTGTTTGACACAGGAACAAGCTGTACGGAAAAACTCTATCGAATTACCTTAACAACAGAACACCTTTAATGGAGGCTGCACATGCAGAACGGTAAAAGTGAATAAAATTGTAAGCAATACCAAACGATGGCGCACAAAAAATTTAAGGGGAAGCAAAATAACCTGGAGAAGACTATCCGGTGTAAACGTTTTGCCACAAATACTTTAGAAAGAAAGGCAAAGTGGTATGGAATTTGTACGAAAGCAGTGGTTGAAAAGAGCCAATGTTTTGAAGGAATTGACAGTCAGTGTGACCATAGAGTTAAGCCCAGATCTTAGCAACTAAGACAAGATCATAACTGTGAGAAAATGCTAGGTGACTGGACAAAAGGGCAACGTAAGGTTGACCTTTGTGGATTGCCATGACCTGGCGACAGTCGACGGACCATACAACTGACTGCCATTTTTTTCTGCTCAATGCAAAGGGGATTGGTAAGACAAAGAGACAAAAAATCTGATATCGTAGTATCCCCTTGGAAATCCGACCTATTCTGCAACCCGATGAGCTTTCAATCCCAGTTTTTAAAGGATGTCTTCCAGTTGAAGATGTGAGTATTGACCAAGAGGAAGAAACTGCTGATGAAACTCAAGAAATACTTTCAGAATCTCAAGATGCTTCTTATAAGACCCTACAGTCATTAACGCTTCAACAGTTTAGCCAGAAAGAGTTGAATGACCTTTTTCATGATTTAAGTCTCTTCAAAAATGCAGCTGACGTCCTAGCTTCTAGGTTGTAAGAAAAGAATCAGGTGACCCCCAACAACTAAAGTTTCATACTTTGAAATCTGGAGCAGGCTTTTGTGCCATTTTACGGAGGAGAATAACTTTGTTTATTGTCATAATATCTCAGGTCTTCTCCAAGAATTAGGGATGCCAGTATACAAGCAAAATGACTGGCAATTATTTCTAGATAGTTCCAAGCACAGTTTGAAATGCATTCTACTTCATAAAGGCAATGTCTACGCCGCTCTTCCAATTGAACACTATGTGTATTTACGAGAGGAGCATAATGACATTAAGTGTGTGAGTGACCTATAAAATTCTATGAGCATAATTGGACAAGGTGTGTGGACCTCAAATGGTTCATTTCGTCCTTGTTCAACAAAGAGGATTTACAAAGCACTGGAACCAGAAGGAGTGGCCCATAGGTGAGACTCTGAAGGCAGGTATGCCAAGTGTTTTTCAACAATCCAATTGTCAGTCAAGAAAAGATCATATTTTATCCGTTCCATATCAAGTTTCGCTTGATGAAACATTTTTTCATGGCTATGAATACTGACGGTGAATGCTTCCAACATATATGTTCTGTGATTCTTGGCTTGTCCTTTGAAAAGATCAAGGCCGGTATTTCTGATGGACCACAGATTCGTGCTTTAGTTCGTGATAAAACTTTGCCAGAAAGATGAATGACAAGGAAAGGACCACAAGGGTTTTTTTGTGGAGGTGATGGAAAACTGTCTCGGTGATAAAAAACTGACAACTATGAATCCTTTGTAGCGGATATGTTGTCAGCTTGCGCGATCACACTCAAGTTACATCCAAGTTCGCGCGATCTTAGATGTAACGTGAGTGTCAAAGTCCATTTCCCATACGTTCATTTTGATCGATTTCCTGAAAATCTAGGAGATGTAAGTGACGAGCAAGGTGAGTGGTTCCATCAGGACCTCAAGATCATGGAAGAGCGTTACCAAAGGAGATGGAACAAACATATGATAGCAGATTACTGCTGAAGCATTAAAAGAGAATGCCCTGAGACAGTCCACAAACGACCTAATTTATCTGTAGCATAGATACACTAAAAAAGGCTATCGACAGCATCCCACACTCTTGGACTAAAAGTGCTTCGAAATGTATAAAATATCGCCTTCTCTACCTAGCTTTCTTTCACACAGTAAGGCCTATTGGAAAACATCTTTTATCTTTAACACTGGATATGATTCAGTTTATGTTGGTAACATAGCCATAAAAAGCAATTTCTTTCAGGGTGATTTTTTGCCTCCCCTCTTATTCTGTATGGTACTTTTTCAGTTTAGTAAACGTCTCAACAACACTGGATATGGATACAAAATTATAAATTAATTAACCCTTTGTTGTACATGGATGACCTTTAACTCTTTGTTGAAAACGATAAACGTCCGGAAGGGCTTTTAAAAGTAATCACGCATTTTAATGATGACATTAGAATAGATTTGATGGTAGATAAATGTGCTAAAGCTACACCAACAGGTAAAAGCTGGTTAAACGTAAAAACATTAGATTGGATATTAAAACTGTAATTAAAGATATCGAAACAGAAGAGACTTATAAATATCTAAGTGCAAATGAGATGGATGGTATTTAACACTTGGCGATACGGGAATAAATCAGAAAAGAATGCAATCGACGTGCGAGTTCAGTTTTCAAAAGTGAGCTTGATCCCAGAAACCGTGTTGATACTATTAGCTCCTTGGTAATCCCAATTGTAACAAATAGTTTCACCATCATAAATTGGTCTATGATAGAAATAAGAATAGTTGATTCTAAGATAAGGAAACTTCGTACAATCCATCGAACGCACCACCCCAAGTCGGATTTTAAACAGATTCTACATACCCCGCAAAGCAGGGAAAAGGGGGCTGATCCAATTTGAAATATTATTAAAAACATCAATTATAGGAGTGAATATCTATCTAAATAGCTCTAATGACTAGATGGTCAAGCTTCTCAACATGCATGAAAAGGGAAAAACCATGTATTTTATTTCTGTTTCTCTTAAGTACCTCTCAGAGTTTGGTCTGAATCTCAGTCCTGCAAAAGATCTTAAATGTCACAGTGAAAAAGTAAAGGACGTTAAGATCCATACTAAAATGAAAGGTATAAGCAATCTTGCTGATGATTGAAAAAATAAGCCCTCAAATAGCATATACCCAAATAGAGCAAGCAACCCTGATTTTGATAATAATAAGCCATCAGTGGTTAGCCTCCTCGGGAATATAATAAAGGTGTCTTGCCTACTTATCGACATGGCTGCCCCTTGTGATACATCTATGAAAGTCTTTGAAAAGCTAGTCAACTGCAAAGATCTTGAAATCTAGGTAACAAAAAGTGGAAAATCAGAGCTGCTACAGTTCCTGTTCTAACAGGAGCTCTTGGTATGATTACCAAAAGTGTACCAAATTATATTTCTCAGATTTCTGGTCCCTCAGCACTGTCCGAGCTTTGAAATAACGTTATGAGTATTACTCAAGTGTTTCAAAATTAAATTATTTTTGTTACCTTTTTACATCATATAATCTATTATTAAGTTAGTATCTTTTATAAGGTACCTTTGGAATGCTGTAAATACCACTGTGTCTATTAAGTTCATTTAAAAATAGATTTTAATATTTCTTTCCCCAGATGTAAATTTCCAGCTTTCTGTTGCCTGAGGTCCATGGAGGGACTTGGCACAGATAAAACTAAAATTAGTGCAAAGTAAAAACATATAATAATAGTAATAATAATAATAATAATAATAATAATAATAATGATAATAAAAGAAGACAAAAAATAAAGAACACGGAAATGAATGAGGAAAAGTGATCTGAAAGTTGAGACTGGTGTACTAATTTTTTAAATTTAACATTGACAAAACAAGGAAATAAGGAGTAGTGCTTTATGCAGGTTGTGTGGTGAAAACAGTAAATCAGTCACCAATCATGTATGTGGATGCAAAGTATTAGCACAGAAGAAATATGAAAGGACATATGACAACATTGCTAGGAATGTGCATTGGATACTTTGTGGGAGGTATGATCTAGGAGAGTTGGTAAATGGTATGAGTATCATCCAGAAGGGGTAATTCAGAGCGTATCGGTGAAAATTTTATGGGATATGACAATACAATATGACTATTATATCGAAGCCAGGAGACCGAATATTTTAATTGCGGAAAAGAAGAGCAAGAAAGCTTTGATTATTGATATTTCTTCATCTGGAGATCGCAATATGGGAGAAAAGGAAAGTGAAAAACTAGAAAAGTATCAAGAACTCAAAAGAGAGATGATGAAAGTGTGGAACCTAAGGAGTGTTGAGGTGGTACCTGTGGTTGTTGGCGCACTAGGATCAGTCAGTAAAAGCATTGGACAGTACCTGGAACAAATTGGGATTGATGTTAGGATTGGATTATTACAGAAGACAGCTTTGTTGGGAACAGCTAGAAATTCACGAAATGTGTTGGAGACTTAAGAACCGAATTATACAAAAGACCTATGGCAATAGGCGATGGTTATTTCGACTATATTCGGTATAAGATCTGCCTGAGCTAGAAGGCTAATACAATAATAATAATAATATTAATAATAATATTAATAATTTTTTTCTTCTTCTTCTTCAAAAAATCTCCAGTCGGTAAACAATTTACTGGGTGTGTAAGTTCGATTTGAGTCTCGGATTATTCCCTAATCTTAGAGGTTCAAAACATCTCTCAAACTTCTGGCACTACTTGTGATTGCTGCTATTTGTATACTACCGCTTATATCAGGAAGGTCTAAT
>RDPX01000063.1:2785683-2806912 GCA_003991215.1 Morbakka virulenta | reverse complement strand
ATGAAATATATGTCTTTTGATGTTCTCTAATTCAAGATCCGACAACCAACCATTCTTTAATATCATACGAGCCTGGTCACAAATTCTCTGTTCCGTTATCTCAAGACTCTGTCTTTCTTTCCATATGGCTTGCATTCTTTTCTTATATCCTCTGACTGGCTTTCCTTCTTCATCAATAGGTCTACTCAAGAATTAACACTCCATCACAGCTATGTTTAGTTCTCTATTCCATCCCATTCTAGCAGCTGTAGGATGACGACCGCGCCCTCGCTGCTCACCCAAGGGACACCTGCCGGACGAGGTACTTTCACTCTTCTCAGTTCCGGTCCCATTCACGTCGTTAATACGAAAATTATATCTATTCATTTTACACTCAAAGAGGTTGGTTTGTGTAAGGTTTTCCTTCCCTAGTATTTTTATCTAGACACCATCTCTAGGAGTACTGCCGACCAAAGCTAAACATCTACTCCTGACCATAAGACACAGCTACATCCTGCCAGACGTCAACCTGGTATTTAAAATTGCGGTTGGTTTAATGTTCTGAGTTTTCCTTCTCATAGGGCGATTGCCAACCATGGCTTACGACCTCGTCCTGGCCAGAAAGAGAAATGGGACAGAGTAAACTCCGCCGGTCATCAACCCGGTATTTCAAGGCCTCGGAGTAGGCTAACAGGTGCTACACCTTGCCTAAGGTTAACCTGGAGGTATTTGTGACAAAGGCTAACCTCATTCACCCACGTCGAAACTCCACAACCGGATGCAGTTTATCGTCATACCCAGGACGCTTATTATTATTATTATTATTATTATTACTATTATTATTATTATTGAATCTGAATAACAGGTTTAGCAAGAAATTGCTGTATAAGACATGCAACTATAAAAAATTTTAGAAAAAAATAGGACTTACTTGAGAAAGGTTTTAGTGTCGGTGAGGAGGGAGCAAAAATGATCTGTTTTGTGGTTTTTTGGCAAAGTAGTAGGGGTGGTATCAATGTGTTTCTTATATTTTTCTTACACACAATATTAGCACTGTTGTTTGATTTTTACTCTATAAAATTGTTTTACTTACGACATAAATGCCTCTCAGTTACCGTTCTTACTTACCACTCATTACCTCCCACGTCGTGTCTATCCCGTTTTATTTTCCATCTATTTGGCTTAGTCTGTTCTTAATGTAACCGCCAGTTTGACCCCATTAATATTTAAGGATTTATTTTCTAAAGCAAATAAAGATGGTCTGAGTTCTATTAATGTTCTTCTTGTCTTTAAGCTTTCTTCTGACTGTCGTCACTTAAAATCACACCTGAGTAATTTAAGAACAAATTTGATACCATTCCAGTGTTTTGTCCTTGCAAAGTGAGAGGTGGTTTGGCAACAACTACCAAAATGAAAGTCATAATGAATTTAAGCCTTTCAAACATTTACTTCCTCTTTGATAATGAGAAATAAAAAGGGTGAACTGGAAAAGAAATTTGAGTCAGCTCTCGCAGATGGCTTTCTCATAAAATGGACGACAAAAGATCCAAATCTGTCAGTCAAACAAGATGCTGGAATACACTAAAATCCAGGTCCAGTCCCACTGCTGATGTCAAGGAAATTATCTTGTTGGAGAGTTGGGGTCATTAAATAAGAGATGAAATAAAAGATCTGATAGCTGCAAACACTAAACAAATTATATCGCTGAGTGTTTGGAATCATTTTTTTTGTCTACTGATAGTTAATTTGTGGAAATCAAACTCACGTTTTGGAATGCGATTAGGTATGAAATTTTTTAAACGTTGTAATAAACCATTATCAACACCATCAGCAACAACGTAGAAATGGACACTTCGACTGCATGTCCTTTTTCAGTACTTTGTGATAATAATGTATTTATCCGATCAAAAACCAGTCTGATTGTAGTACTATCACAATTCTGCAGCAGTATCCTTCTACATTCTCTGGAAAAATGTTAAAAGAGTGTGAAGTTTCTATTCTGCTTTTTTCTTTGGTAGGGTTAGAATTAAACATGAACCCTTGATCTTTGTTTTGTTTTCTGCTACAATTTCCTGGCATTGGATTTCTGGTAAAATTATTCCTGGTTTGTGTACGTGTTAAGGTCATATGAAATGTGAGAACATCAAACGTACGCCCACAGAAACATTCTTGGTATTGGATACAACTTGAGCAGTATTTGAAGGGGGCGGAGAAAGTGCAAAACTGAGTAGGGATTTTACTCCAAAAATGCCCCGATTTAATCAATAGCTTCATGCTTACAAGCCCACTGCATTGTTGTTTAGGTAGAAGATAAGATAAATTTAACCCCTCATTACGCATTGCTTCATGAAATTAAATATAATAGCCACATCCTTGACAGAAACGTTCCTAATAGTTTCCTTTTGTCTTGGTGTATTTACTCTATCAGAACCGAAAATCAATTTCAGCTAAAACTCAAGATTGTGCTTTTGTCTTTGACTAGATACCTTGAGGATCTGAAAGATAAATCAGCACCTTCTAAAAGAAAAGCAATCAGTTGAGCAGGAGACTCATCTACTGAATGAGGAAATGTATTACAAAGTGGAATATATTTGCTAAAAATCCCTGGGATTTATTGTTTAAGGTTTGGCTATAAAGTTGGTTGTATACACGAGTTGGCGGTGCTTCAAGCTTAGACTTGTCTTCTGATAGATGTTTTAAATTTATCGTCATATTTAGGGCAACTATGTTCTCCTCTAAATACAATACAAAGAAAAAGCAAAATAGATTTTCTATTCATGCTGATTGTCAGCAGACTCTTCTTCTTTAAGATAAAAGTTGAAACTTGCTGTACGAATTTTGAAATTAAAGACAACTTGATGGAAATATTCTTTGTCTGATGATAGCCTACATTTTTCACTCCAAGATCTTTAGATATAGTTGCCTGTAACGATCAAAAGCATGCTCCAACAGATAATCAGTTCCATGCATATTAATCTGATGAGTCTTTATATACTTGATTTTTATGACTACATTTCTTAAACACTGTTAGCTCCTTATTTTTTACCTGAGAAAATAGTTGAAATGAATGAGTGGACCTTTTTATACCTGCAACGTAACTCCACGTCACAGTAATTAAATAAATAAGGATCCAACCAAAAGGTGCCATGATTAAAAGGACATCCATTCAAACGACTATGATGATAGCCTCTTTCCTTGAGCTAAGTTAAATTATGCGAGGCAACGTCTCTCGGATAACATGGAAATTTATTTCGATCAACCAATGAGGAATGGAGATTGACTTAATATATAAGAAAACGTTGGATGTTTCTGATGAGGGACATATCACTTAAAGAAATAAAATGTAAGTATAGAAAGCGGCCTCCTTGAAGATTTCGTCACCATTTCAATCAAACAACATTGCAGGTTGAACGGAACAAGTTTTTTACTGTTTGCCAAGGAAAAAAAGTAATGCATCACAACAGACTATATCAAATGATTCTATGAAATGAAGATAAAAAATGTGAGAAAAATTTAAACAAACATAAAAACAATATTTTACTTTCAATTCTCTGATAAAGCTCTACCCAGCCTGCACTCTTATTCCTATCCCCTCACAGAGAGGTACTTGATTAAAGTTCACGTAAAAGAACCAAGAAGGAGAAACTTAATAAATTATTAAAAAGAAGAAGGCCTAGTTCACTGACGAAAAGAAATGAAAATTTATAAGGAAGCAAAAAAGTTACTGCTCGGGCAGAGATAAAAAAGCAAGTAGTATGGTGCTGCAAATTAGAGAGAATGTATTGGGGTGAAGATTCCAAAACCTATATCAGTATCAAAACAAATTTCATCGCCAATCTTTCTAAGAGAGTAAAGCATTGCTATAAGATTTTTGGTCGATTTACTCTGTTAATCCACTGAAGTACCCCCTGAATCCCTAATCAAACACACATTTCATACGTTGCATCAAAAGTCCACCTCTAATTCCAAGAATCACTTTAGATATTTACGAAAATAGAAGAAAGTAATGCATCAGACGAAAACAATACTTCCCCAGATCTGTGAAACTTCTTCTACTAAACCACTGAGAATATAAACTGAGACTTATTGATTGACATTGGCAGATTGAAAAAATACTACATAATTTAACCGAAGCCTTTACTTCAAATATCCATAAAGTAAAAAGCAAAAGAAACAGAATAAAAGACTTGCAGAAAAAGCAATGTTACCAGAAAGATCTTAGTAAAATTTTATACCAGGTCATAGTTTGTTTTGTAAATTTTAATTTCTCCTTTGACACTCCACATAACAGCATAATTTCTGGGGTTAATTGAAAAATGCAGATTTAACCATAACTTTCTACATTGTTTTTACATAATTTTGTTGCAATTTAGCAAAGAACTAGATCTCAAAAAAGAATCTCTATTCCCTGCCGTTTTGAACGAGGTACGTCAGGAATGTGATTTTTACCCACACACTCACCTGGATTCTCACAAATCCCTGGAAGATTATAATGGAGCAACAAACAATCTTCTTGCAACTTCTGTATTTTGACCATACAGACGATATAACGCTTCTTATTTCAAGTCAAAGTGACCTGCATAGAATGCTGCATGGGATGAATACAATCGGAAAGCCTATTGGTCTATTCAATAAGCATACCGAATGCGTACGGTATGCCAGGCACATCAACAAAATCTTAGTCCTCCTTCATATACAAATGAAGACCCTGGAGGCATATAGAGGCACTCAAGTATTCTACTGCAAGAAGTGAAGAAAAGATTTCTTTTCTGCATTAAACGATTCTTATCTAATAGACCTCTGTAATGAGATCACAACTCACTTTTGATGTAAACATCACTGGTTTAATATTTTATGCCATTACAAATAAGAGAAAGCAAACATATCTGAACGCTATCTTTCAAATCAGTCGTTGCAGGAAAGGGTAGAAGGAAGGGTTTAGGGTATATGTCTTAAGAAAACATAAAAAATGACAAATAAAATACCATAATAGCAGGAAGGGCGGATAACAAGGCACAATGAACTACCATTATCCAGTCAATCACAGCAACTTATCCACCAACATTGAAAAAGTATGGGAAACATTTTTCTGCGGATCTTGTTTACTAACTAAATCAAGGTCGCTTCCAATGTAGCTTAATTTTGTAAAGAAAGCTAAGTTACAATATCCGTCAGAACTTTTAAGTTCATTGTAGTTCTTTGTTGCCAACACAATTAATGGAGTGATTACAATTTATAAAGGTCAACTACTGGGATTAAACTAAATTATCACTTTAAAGGACTTCGCAAGTAAATTGATGGTGTATTTTTTTTTAGATAAAAGACTAGATTGCGTTTTTAAATCCAAAAATTCTTTTTACCAAGTCCCATAAACTGGTTTTTCAACAGATCAAGAATCTTTAACGCGTCGTCGTTTTTGGAAAAGTAGTTCATGGTGACCAAAGTCTTATTACGGGAATAAGAGTTACTTATTGAAATAATGTTTGTGATTGCCATAAGTTATTGTTGTTGGGGTTGCAAAAACGAAAGTGTCACAGCGAGAAAACCACAAAATCATTATGGAATTTTGAACTTGATACTCATTAAAACGGAGTGGGGCAACCCTATTTCTTGTCAGTTGTCGGTTCCAAGTTAAAACTCGTAAAATATAATACACTTTAAAAATCCTAACAGGGTTTCTCAAGTGACGTTTACTATATGTAACCTGTTTCCCAGTTTTGAAAACAAAATTGGTTTGAAGGAATTATTACGATATCATATCCAAAAAGTAAGAACATGCAGTAACAGCAACAAAAACTATTACATTTGCGAAGGTCCTCGGGCTTTGAAACAGATAATAATTTTAACAGAAATCTAATAAAGGTGGAAACAGCAAATTATAGAAACAGCAAATTATGCTTTGAGCGTAAACAGCTCAAAGCATAATTTGAATTCCATCAGTTTGATGATGTAGACAGTATTTTGAAAGGAGTGATGCACACCTTAATTACTCGATTACTATCCCCACAAGAAAATATTTTTCCAAGAATTTTAGTTTAGGAATTGCCAAGAATTTAAAAGCTGCAGAGTAATTTTGGGGCAAGTGCTATCCATCCCTCCATCCATCTATCTATCTATCTATCTATCTATCTATCTATCTATCTATCTATCTTCTATCTATCTATCTATCTATCTTTCTATCTATCTATCGTTCTATCGTTCTATCGTTCTATCCATCTATCTATCTATATATCCATCATCCATCTATCCATATATCTATCTATATATCTATCTATCTATCTATCTATCTATTTATTTATTGATTTATGTTTATCTTTCTATCTATCTATCTATCTATCTATCTATCTATCTATCCATCCTATCTATCTATCTATCTATCTATCTATCTATCTATCTATCTATGTATCGGTCTCTCTACTTATCTATCCATCTATCTATCTACCTATTTGTCTGGCTGGCTAGCTAGCTGTCTGTCTGTCTGCCTATTTTCATAGTCAGCAAAGTGTTCCTTGTAACACGGGTTTGACGGTATGTTTAATGCTCAACCTCAAGCATTTTCGTATTTTCATGAGTAACGTTCTTAACCCTCATATCTTTAGTTATAACATGCGACCACGTTTTACGAGGGCTGCCACGTTTAAGGGGTACCAACTACATAAAGTTTGTTTAACCAGCTGTCATCTCCCTTCCTCGTAGCGTGAACAAATAAACGAAAAATGAAAAAAAACAACAAAAAGCAAAAACAAAAACTAGAGCCCAAAATTTTAAAAAATTGTTTTCTAAGGTTGAACAACAAAAAAAGTAAAGTAATTCTATAGCATAATATGGACGATAAATTCGATTATTCTTCTCTCAATACTTATCCCTCTATCAGTTGGGTCCGTAATGGTTTTTCTTTTGATCAAACGGCCATGTGTTTTTTCCTAAATCCTGCAAACCTGCCTCCTTATGCATTAACTTTACTGTTTAACCCAGGTTCTTTGAACAGATGTTTCGTTATTATAAAAACTCAAATACTGGTAACACATTAAATTTTTTCTCCTACAAGCCGAACTTGGTCGAATAATAATTTCTCCACCAAGATTTTCATTTAGGTAATCAGAGGGGTCTCAAAGAAAACAGCATTCATTGGGAGTTATCTGAGATATTTTTCCTTTCTATTTTTTCACCTCATATAATATTGCTCCTCTTTTAATCCACCCTAAAACTATATATTTGTCTGTACCATATTTTCCGTTTGGCTAATTCCTGATTAATGTTTTTAAGCAATTAATGTCAATCTAAGACGAATGTTTTGTTCTGCATTTTGTTTTTTGTCATTCAAATAGTTCCTGTGGACAGGATAGTAAAATGGTGATTTTTTCTGACTAAAGTGGAATAGTTTTAGTTGCCTCAAAAACTTGTCAAGGACAAATTTTTTTTCTAATAAAATGGTTTGGGGAAGGGATAAGTTTGTATTATTCGGAAACTGCACCGCACACGAGTTATTTGATATCCCTGTATTTATCGATTGAATTTAATTGTAAAAACATAATTAAACACTCCCATCCTTGCAAGTAGATTTCTACACATAAAAATACATCTATAAGTACAAATATCAATATCTTTGTACACGTTAAATACCCTGCATAGCTACATTTTGGGAACTTTCTTCTCGGTTTTTAGCGCACCACTCACGCTAAACAATATTAGCAATTTCTAAATGCTAGTGTGTGCAGTTAACTTCCTGCATGCCTAAACACTACATACCAAAGGAATTATGCAATTCAGAAATCAATTATAAGAAATGGACGAAAACCTAACTCTTTCATGAACTTGCAAATTGGCTCTGAACAGTCGTCTGTAATAACGTCTTAAATCTTTACTTTGACAGAAAATTTATATTTGTTTTTCTGTAAATACATATGCATGTGTAAAATTATACCATGGAGATAGGGTATGTTTATTCACTGCGTTGAGTACAGGAAAGAACTGTCAAAAGAAATCTGTTTAAAAATTGTTGTAAAGACTTATCTGTACCTAAATCGGCATGGAAAAATTCAAAAAGTTGCAATTAAAATTGTTAAAATACTCTGATATTTGCAATAATAGACTAAAAGTCCACGGATTTAAAAATATCGAGTATTTTAATTACAATGCTGTTGCAATAAACAGGCTGTAAGTTTCCTATGCCATAAGTTGGATGATAATTACGGCATATGACAATTGAAATTCGGAAAAGGAAGAAGACTGTTGCTTGATTTATAGTTTATAATATTTACTATAAAATCTAAGAACAATGCATGCAAGCTTAACAATCTTTTCTTTGCAATACATGGAGCATTGCAAGGGTATTAAGCATATCATGTATCCCAGGTCGCTTTTTTATTGAAAATTGCAAGCTCTCTCCATGTACATTTCCCCCTTCTCTCAGGGGTCTATGTACTGTCAAGTTTTAAATTTCTAAACTATTAGCCCTTTTCAAAATGTTTAACACATGAATCTGGGTAAATATTTTTAAAAACATATTTAATTTAACTTTAAGAAGACCAATTGGTCTTTTTAAATGCACAACCGACAAACACATTTTACATGCAAGGTAATGACGTGTTTTCAACACAGTTTTACTGTGCAGGTTAATTTGACTATTATAATTCCTCCGGCTATCATTCTTATACCTTAACTAAAGCAAAGTAAAGTAAGAGAAAAGCGTATTATATCAAAACATACTCACATTAAAAACAGTAAAAGTACCAGGTTCATATTATGGTAAAAATATTGCATTTATTTCCACAAATGAGGCAAGTCACTCATCGTGTCTTGTCGGAGATAAGCAACAATCTAAACCTTTGGTTTATTATAAAGCTTGTCTCGTTAAACGCTATGACCTCTTTAACAAGTGTTGGACATATGATATGGTACAAATATGTCCGAAGCCATCTGCATGTTGTGGCACCTTCGCACTTCTGAAGGCATATATTATTACAATCAGTAACCTTTCGCACGAAAAGAACTTCCAAACAGCAGGCCATAGGCAAGGCTTTCACAATTAGACGAGACATAGTCTCTGATAAGACCCACTTGATTATTTGGATAAACATTTTACTAAAAGTGGTGAAATTCCTTGGAAAATGATTCATTTGAGGTGATATAAACGGTTTTGCATTCCTAATTGTTACTAGGGTTTTTTTATTCAGTGAGCGTACAGCTTACAAAATCAGCTTAATCTAACTGTAATAGATCAGTAAGTTCAAAGAACAAGAGGTAAGGGAAAGACGTGTTGTTAAACGTTGTTTAACAGAAAGTTATGTGAACTTGCTGCAGTCCAGTTTAAGTAAAGATTTTCCAGAAAAACAAGAGAGGAGGTAATGTGGCAAATTCTGTGTGTTGGTATACCCAATTAATATTTCAAAAATCCATTCTGAAGCTGGACATCGTTGATAAGTGTTCTTTTGTCTCACTGGATACTGGAAACGACAGTTTAATATTGTGTATTGAATCAAAATCATATAAGTAAATATACACTTTTGAAGTATATTAAAAATTATATTCCATATACTTCATCATCAGTTATGACTCTAGTATGTCTGAAATAGAATAATGAGATATTTTAGTAACTAATGCGAAGTTTTCTCAACTGCCAATGCCAACTGCTTGAAACAAGTACTGTTTAAATAAAAAGTGAACTTAAAAAACATGTTTTACTTTCGATTCATCGAAATCTGAAAGAAGATGCATATGTTAACTTTCGTAAGTACTTAGTTATCAACCAAAACAAACTCAATACAAGAAATCATATTTTCAGTTATACATTCTTTTGAATAAATAAAAAGGCAATATTAAAGTTAACCGATATCAGCTTAATTAAAAATAGAAATGACAGCGGATTTTTGCCGGTTGGAAAAAATTGAATTTTCAATAAATTTAGAACCAGTTAGAGCTTTAATAATTGTTGATTACTTATGGAATATTATGACAATCATTAGTTTAATACAATCAGCAATGCACCTGTGTATCTATGACAGGCAGTTGTTTGCATCATTGCCTTTATATATCAACAATCATGCACAAAAATCACATAGGTAAATAAAATTATAAAACTGGCTTCACACTCACACATACACATAAACACGCACAACCGAACTATTCATATATTCTTGGTCTCTTGACCTCGCAACAAGTTATTTTGCAAGGACGATACTTTTAATTACTTGAACATTATTACAAATCTCTTTGTTGAAATGCATTTTGCTTCTGACCACTTTTTTCTCGATTCAAATTCAATTTTCAACCAATAACAATGTACTTTCTATTTTTTTATATTTTTTGGTAGTGTTATAACAGAAACATAAATGATATAGGTAGTCTTCAAACAATATAACTACAACTTACTTGCTATTGGCGTTAGTAAGGGTATATTTATAAAAAAATTCCTACAGCTTCAATAAAGCCCATCAAAAAGGGATTGTTTGAGCCCAAGTGCTGGGATAATGACCATGAAGAAAAAAAAATTTGGTGTTAGAAGTTCACATTGGGTTGAAGAAATATTTATGACTTTACATTTTACCGATATTCATTGTCAAAGTTCATGGTTCTTTAACATTTTAACAGCAAAGGTAATTTTGTGATTAGCGAGGTATACCAGATTAGTCAAATGGTCAATCTGATGGCAAGAAAAATGGAGTACAGTGGTAGAAGACCTACGTAATTGATAATCTATGGTATAATATACAAAATATCTATATAGTAATGATTGTAATTCAGAAATATTTTCAAACTCCTTGCCACCAAAAATATTGACGTTTTACGCTCACTTTGCTGTTATGACGTAAATGGAATTTGAAGATGCATTTCCTTTAAATGACGTCACATCAGAGGATTCTTCGGTTTCATCATGGAGCAAGGCCACGAGTCTATTGGAAAAGAACTGTTATCCAAGTAAGCTATGATGCGAGGACTTAAGCAAATCAAACGAAAATAGTAAACAAGGAATACAAAGCAATAATAAGTATCAAACTGCTGTAATAAATCGTTTTGTACACCTTTTGTACACAATGATCAAGAATGCACTTCTAAGATTATTTTTAATAGTTTGTAAAATGAGAGAAATTGTCTTTTTGTTGAATAATTTCAGTGATTAAACCATTTCCAACTACAAGCTGCTGAATTAAAACCAGTGTAGAGTGATATCACTGTTACAAACACAACCTTTTTAAAATATTTATGACAAATATAAGAATGCGGTATAGAACTTTTCTTATTGAATAAAAAGTAACATGAAACAATATAATCACATGGGGTTGGTTATATGGGTGGTAAGTAGCCTTACGCCTTTACTTTCTTCTCTAATAACTGAATTTTCAATGGGAATATTTTTGCATTTCAAATACTGAAAATTGAAAGTTTGCTTACTGTACTGCAGAAATCTCGGCAAAAATGTGAAAAAATGTCTAGCTACAGAATCGAAATGGATTGACCAATCTTCTGTGAATTTACCCCTTTATTCCTCACTTCGCAATAAAATCTAATAATTTGGATTAAGGTATCATAGTTACTTTTAAGTATTATATTCTCCCCTAACTATTTATAGCTCGTGCAACTAATGTCAACATTTAATAATATGTCCTGCTGTGGAAAAACAACCAATGCCATCGTCTCCAGAGAAATTACATTCACTTCAAAGGTAGGATTGTTTCAAAAAGAGAAATCTAGAATTTAGTACTTTAACTAAAAATAAACTCTTCTATCATGAAAAATCAACCAATCCTTTAAGTGATTTGGCTACAATGTAGATACATATTGGGACCTTTCTTCTGGAAATGTTGGGGAAACCAAAAGTTTCACACAGCTAAAGATCACTTCAAAATAATACTGGACTGTGAACCTTTACTATTATTTCAGTAGCAAAGCTGTTTAGTGGCTGGTTTCTTATTACTGCTTGTTTTTTGAAAAAACTAAATTTTCAATATAAAATAAGGCTATTGTAACAACATTTTATCTGATTGCGTCATCCTTTATTAATTGGCGAGGTCTTAAAAATAAATGATAGGGCACAACTCAATCATTTAAGAAATTTGTGCCAACTTTTGGCAGCCTCTGTATCTCATATATCACATTATTTAATTACCTGACACAACTCTGTTTTTCCTCATGTGATGCAAACACCACCGAATCATAGGGGTAAGTAATATAACCCTATTCAGTTTTCATCGGAATTCATCAACACTGGACTTTTTTTACTACGCAGTCATGTCGAAGGTTTAACGTAACGGGTACATCGGACGTGTTTTCTGTTTAATTCATTGAAATGCAAAGCTCATCTAAACTTAATTAGTATGTAACTCAAGAATACTAAAGTGTTCATTTTACAATGATTAAAGGACTGTGTTGTCGAAGGGGAAAACAAATCTTGGCACGGCGCAGTGCCCAAAGGTATCCCTTCTCTTTATTTCCTCTTCAAATTTTGAAAAATTATCCAAAAGCCTGCTAAATTGTTTTACTGCAGACTACCTATACGTAAGTACCATGAAAGTAACAAAAAAATGCACGAGCGATGGAAAGCAAATAAACGATGGAGGTATTACAAAATGAGCAATTCTAAAGATCTAAAAACAGTTTGTATGAACATATAAACAGCGTAGTAGTTATGATTGCATCATTTTGGAGAGAGAATAAGTGAAACATGAGAAAAGTTACCGTACAAGTGAACACGACATATATTTGTGACCATTGCGCAACTTCGAACTGGGAAATTATTTCCAATCAACATTGGTACCACAAAGAAAGGCACTGTTGAGGCGAGTGTTGAGTTTTCAAGCTTTTCCATGTTTGAATATGGTGTTAGTCAGAATGTCCACGAAAAATGGTTTATAATTAATTTAATCCAGCTTTGGTTCAAAGCACAAATACTTGCGTTCTTTGCAGTTAATTGCAATTTTGTTTTCATTTTGTTTCTTAAAAAACCTCAATAGTTAATATTGTAAAAATTTTGTATAAAATCTAATTCAAATAATTTGTAAACAAGCATTAGATATGTCCTGGCACTCTCTAATGGTTTTAANCATTGGTACCACAAAGAAAGGCACTCATGCTTTTTCCTGAGGAATAACATTTCCTGGAAATCGGGCGAGTGTTGAGTTTTCAAGCTTTTCCATGTTTGAATATGGTGTTAGTCAGAATGTCCACGAAAAATGGTTTATAATTAATTTAATCCAGCTTTGGTTCAAAGCACAAATACTTGCGTTCTTTGCAGTTAATTGCAATTTTGTTTTCATTTTGTTTCTTAAAAAACCTCAATAGTTAATATTGTAAAAATTTTGTATAAAATCTAATTCAAATAATTTGTAAACAAGCATTAGATATGTCCTGGCACTCTCTAATGGTTTTAAAGGTGGTTAGGATATTAAGCCTGTAAACGCTTTTCGAACTGGACAGAAAAACGCATTTAAAACAGTCCTCGAATATTTTTGTGATTTGACCTTCAGCGTGTGCTTTTATCACTGCTATGAGTAGTTCACAATACCACCTACATATTATTAATGAATTTATTTTTCCACTGTTATTTTCTTAAATTGATATATCTATATCTATATATGTGTGTGTGTGTGTGTTGTTTAGACCACTATTTTCTTGAGATTTTACAATTGCTACTGGAAAGGCAACAACAAAAGATTATCCTAATGTCACTGCAAATGCCAAAATAATTTTGAAACGAAATTGAAAAAATGAATAATTAGAAACTAAGAACTAGTTTAAATATTAGTTTTAGATTCTATTCAGTTCTTTTTTCTTCTCCCTTTTTTTCTATTATGAAATGGATATAAAGACTAAATTATTCCTGCTTTCAGAAATCAGTAATACCTTAAAATTTCATTCATGTACTGCGTAACCAGTATTTAGAGAATGCAGATCATTGGAGACTTTTGTGTACTACATATGAAGCATTCGGTAAAGAGATACCTTTTTAAATAAGACATGGAAAGTGGAGAAGCTTAGGAAATATGATCAGTGAGGTGACATAAGAAGAGTAGTTTTTAATTATCTTCTTGTATAAAAATGTAAGTCGAAGAAAAATTATAGTGTGCGTTGTGCTGGCATTTGCTTGAGCTGTTTTTCTTTTCTTTAAAAAAGATACCATCTAAGCCAACACAGTTGTCACTGTTGACTTCAGTTTTCATAAAACAGCATCCATGGTAAAGTAACAGAAAGTTAAGGAACTTGTGTGCAGATAGGCAATATATAGATCTGTAAAGTATCGGTCAAAATAACATTTAATTAATGTCGAAGCAGGATTGTCTTTTCTTTACCTTAGTCAGTTCTCAGTAACATTACAGTAAGTCGTCATTTTTCAAGAAAAGAGGGATTTTGTCAGTAGCGGCTGGTACATTTTAATATTGGGGGGAGATTTAGTAAGTGAAACACGCCACACCCTTTGGAAAAGGCATGTTACCTTGACATACTTTGTTACTCTATTAAACTCTTTCCAATTTTGAGAGAGTTTATAACATTAATGGGGGGGGGGGGTTGAATCTTACCTAAAAAAACCTCTATATAAAATGGTGTAAATGAACAAAGCCCCAAACTTTTTAAAGTATAGTTTACAATTCAACGACATGCAACTGGTTTCTGGTTCTTGGCATAGAATCATACCGAATGAACCAGTGCTCCACACTACTTCACGTCCTTGCCCCAAACATCCAAAGTAACACCACGTAGTATATATCAGTAAAAATCCAGTGGGGAACACAGGTATTCCTTTGAGAGCGATGCTCGTCCGAAAAAAAACATTCCACTACTCCCAAAAATAGAATGGCGCAAAAAATCAAACTCACAAAAGTAAAATAACTCATGATGCAAACTAATGTAACTAATGTTTTTTAGTACTTAATGTTTTTCATTCAAAGGTTCCAAGTGTGTGGTAAAAAAGTAAGAGGACCTACAAAATTGCAGGATGATTTATCAAAGCCAGAAAAATAGCGGGAATTTAACGAAACTTAAAAACAAAATTTCAGCTCCGGTTCCTTATGTTAACCGATGCTAAAGAAACTTTAACGGTTTCTAAGCATACGTCAACAGAGTTTCATAGAATTCCTTGTTAGCCTAGTATGAAGGGACGTTTTGAAGTTCTATTAGTCAAAAAATGTTGTAAAATCTTATCTGAGAACAATAAAGATCGCCTGAGAGCAATAAAAGCAGTAGTTTGTTCTGCCAAACCAAAGCAAAAATGAAGCCTGGGTCGAGGGACAAACGTCTTCTTTGTTTTGGGGGTTTTTGGAGAGAGGTTCATTTGACGATCAGCGAACTGAAATTTCTCAAGAATAATTGCGAATTGGAACACAGTATACACTTAGGTATAGGGAGGCAGTTGATCATTCAGGTAAATCTTTAAAGAAAACTTTTGATTTATCAGCTTTCAAGTAAGCCACAGTATAGAGAGAAAGAGACGAATTATAAAAATTGATAGAAGGAAAGCTAAAGTGTGAGAAAAGCACAGTTAAGTTGGCAGTGTTGATTCCTTACACCTTGACGTGACCAAAACAGAAGGACAGAGCCCCCTTATCAAGAGACAAAAGCCACTACTGGTTTTTCTAAGTGGTAAAATGACTAACAAAAAGAGAAAAAAGTTTGAATCTTGAACCTTATTCAAGAGATGAAAAGAAGCATCATCTGTAAAACTAAGTAAATCAACAATGCACCCTCTACCACTTCAAATCCGCCATCTAAATTTGTATAGTGAGGTTTTTTAACATAATAGGCTTGTCTTGAAGTGGGTTTTCGCACAATTGGTATTTCTCTTGCCAACATCGGAAAAAATAGCTTTGGATACATCTGGCGTTTCCGAATGGAAATCCCCAATTTAAAAGATTTTGGGCCCAATATGAGGTCAAATTTATTTTAAAAGGGTCTTACAACCTAGAGTGTAGCCATTTACATCTCTGATGAGTTTAACTTTTTTCCCACTGCTTTTCAAAGAAGAAATCTGTAATTTGTATGTCTAGAGCCTAAAAAAGCACCAGAACATTAGGCAGTTCATAAAAGAATTCTTGTGCAAGTAGAGTCACTTCTGTCTCATTCAATGTGATAACAAGACTACTTAATAGAAGTATCCCAGCGTTTCTGTCTTCAGTCCATCCAATATTGGAAGCCATCTTGTTAAATTCCATGGCGTTCAACAAATTCACTTTTTGCGGGTCTTCAATATCCTCAAAACGGGTCTTTTCCATTGTATTGTTTTCATTTCTTGTGGAAAAAGCACCACAGCAGTGAATTATTGAGTTCCGGATGTCAAAAAAGTCGTGCATCATCAAGGCAACATGTTCTTGATATATCAGAAATGTCCATTTGCACACGATTGTATACAGCAGTTTCTTGTAGTATGGATTCATGGTGTACTAGGTACTTTGTACCAAAGAGTGTGAGATAGACATTGTTTTGAAATTTGATATATAAATTCGTTCTTTGTAGTCATATAGCAGTTAAAAACATCTAATGGGTTAATATTTGTTTCTTGCATGTATTATAGGCCCAGAAACTGTCGCCAGTGGTAACAGATAACAAACAGTTGGAGTTGATAGCGACTATCCCTGCAAGCTATTGAAAGGTAAAAAAGCAGTTATCCAATTGCTCATCAGTTAGAAAACAATGGACCATTCTACTTGATAACAGTACTAGTCCTAAATCCATAGGCAAGTTTGATCGAATTAAACATTAAGTAAGACCAGTTTTGCTTTATGGTTAGCCAATTCCTTGTGAGAAACGTTTTTTTCGAAACTTCAATAACAACTGGTCTGTGATGGTTGTTACTCTGCCGTTATACTGTTTTCTTAGCAGTAACATTACTCGCATTTTTCAATAGGTTTTTGTAGCTTTTTAGGTGTCTATATCTCATAGGTTTTGAGCTGTACTGAAAACGTTTGGCTCTCCTAGCTGTCTAGTTTTTAAAAAAATATTGTAAGGAGAGAGAGGGACTATTAATGGTCTTTTTTACTGCAGTTCTGGAGCATGTTTTAAGAGACACTCGTCAAAAATGATATTGTATTACTCAGCAGCATCCACGTGCTTGCCAGGATAACGTTCCCAATTTACCACTCACTTACAAAATACGTTGAAAAAGACAGAAGATTGAAGTATTAATGTTTTCACATACCTTATTTTTCAAATCAACAGACGAGACCCACTTCATGTTTTAATATACTCAATAAGCCTTTGAATTGCAATGGGAAAAACTTCATTGGGTTAAAAAAATGAGAAAAAAATTGTTTTGAGCAACAAAAAAACAAAAAACCACGAACCCAAGCTAATGATAATTGTTAAGCCCCTTTTTGTCTTTGCAGCTTAATTTTTTGAAATAAAACATGTCTCAATTTGTAATAAAACAATTGCCTCATTTTGTGTTCCTGAGTTTTGAAATAAATATGAACGGTCAACGTATGTCAAAACATTACGTTTTATTCTTCAATTCCACAGTCTGAAGGCTTTCCTACTCCTCCTCTAAATATCATGAACAACTCATTTAATTTTATATTTGGGTTTTATTACATAGTATTTACAAGGTATACACGTAGTTATTGCGCTATAGTTAGCATGTCTATAGCATCCAAAGGTAAATTATTTTTTTGATGTCGTCAGTTACTTTTGGTGTTGTCTCGGCGGGTCTTTTTTATTAGAGTCACCCTCGTCATTAATCATATTCTATGGCGTCTAGTACGCTTGATGCATTGCGCATGATTTTCTCTTTAGTTAGTGTTTATAGGCAACAGGAACAAGATGACACAGTTTGTAATTTTAAGATTTAATCTAACAACAATAAGATGCTCCTAATTTTTGTAAGCAGGAAAAAGATGGATAATTAATAAGTTACTTTAACCCTCCATTGTCTACAGAGGGGCTTTATTCTGTTTTCAGCCACGTGTTCTTGACTACAAAGTAAATTAATGTTACCAAAATATTACAGTATTGACAACACTGTAAATTAAAACATACTGAGGTGGTTTTAACACAAACCACAAATGGCGGAATCTTTTCCCCCAGACTATGCAAGTCTGACTTAACCTCCTAATCTGTTCGTCACTGAGGCTATTGTGACAACTACAAGACAGAATAAAAGTAACATATATTCAACCCTATCAACCACTACTCAAGTAAAGTATTACAGTTGTTCTAACAATGAAAAGTCTAGAAATTCACCCAAGTAGTTTCCATTTAAAAGCCATAATGATAAATACATTGTGTTTGGGACCATTTTATCTGAAATAAAAGTCTTTATTGTACAACATACATTATTGTCATACAATCCCTTGCCCAAAATGTTTGTCGATATTTTTGGTTCTTAAGCTAATTTTTATGCTGCCACCATCATTCTGTTAAACCTTGGAATATAAAGCTTAGTAGCATGAATTATAGCAGAGGATTGTGAAAAATCAATAAAAACCTTGTAGATTATAATGAAATTCCTGTATGCATTGTTATGGCTTAATTATTTAAAGTTATCGTTCAAATACCAATTAGTTTAACAAAACAGAAAATGTAGAATAAATGCGTTAAAAATTAAAAATATGTCAACTTCTGATAGTAGCTTAGAATCCTTGTAACACTTCAGCTTCCATTTTCCAGAAAAATCATACCCTTTTGAAAATTATAGATCGCATTCGAGTGTATTAACTCCTGCAGGAAAATTTTCGTGACACTTTCTAATTTTTATTTTCCAAGCCTCTACAGATTACAGCTGACCACTTCACTCACTAAAAGAAAAGTTGTGGACGAGTTAAAAGTACCAAGACAGTAGGTTGGGCAAGTGTCTGCGGTACAAAACCCAACCATATCTCAACTCATCAACAACACAGACAAAAGGTGTGTCCCTGAAATATAATCCTCAAAAGAAATTGTGGAATAGCCCAATTGTCAAGGGCGCTCACTGTATAGAAATTACATTTGTCATGTGTTTGTAAGCTCATATGATAAACATCTTTCTGACCTTTTTCATGTCGTACAGTGATTATTTATCCTTGTATATAAGTATTTGAAAGTGTCTCAATTAAAACACATGTTATCAAGTTATTACGTGACGACAATAACACTATTTAATGTCATGTAACACCTACACTTCTGTCTTTCTGTCGCTTGTTTTCAAATTGTTGTGGCGTGAGGATAGCAAGTCCGCTTTTTAGATCAGGAATGGTTTTCTCAGGCCATAAATTCCTGGAGTTCCTTATATTTCTGTATCCAAGTTTCACGGGAGTCACTATGTTAAGAGGGTACAGTTGTCAGTTCTATCAAAAGCTAACAGCTAAAGACACAGCATGGAGATAGCCTGGCAGCATCTATCTACGTACTTGTTTGATTTTTCTTCTGAAGAAAAAAAACCTGATTTTGACATTTTTCTGTTTTTCGGAGAAGTTGCTTTTACGTCTCCAAGTAAATTTACTTAAAAAGTTGGGTCAGCATTTGTAGATATATATTTTGAGGTAGTTTTAAAGAAAATTTACTTTACTAAAATAAAGACAACATACGTCATCAATGTGCAATAAGAACGTATAAAATGACAGATAAATATTTTCAGATGATAATACAGACGGTCTCATAGGAATGCGTGCATCTTTCAAATTAACTCCTATTTTAGTGCTTCACTTACGGTAAACTAACAGCTATTTATTCCATTTTTCCTTACGTAAATTTAACAAAATGCACAGGCCTTGCGTCATTGACCTAGAAAATTCATTGCAATATTTCAAAGGTTTCAGTCAGAGCTTACTTCATCTATTTGAATATTGTTCATATATAAGAATGAATGATTCTCTACAAATCTCCCACTATTTCCTTTTCGTCATCAAAACTTTTATCTCAAAAATTTTTTTCCTCTCCATGTGAACAGTATCTTAGGGAGCGCAACCTTTTGATACACGAAGCTATGTATAGAGTGTTTTACATAGATTCACGTTAAATAGTATTAATTGGGATACCAGTGACCCTAGTTTTGTTGCGAGATGGATTAAGTCATTTGCTAGAGAAGATGAAAGGTAGATTTACATAGCTTGTAGTCACGACTTAGTAGTGAAGGTACTTAAGTAACTCCATAAACTGTCAAATAACAAGCTTTCAGTATTATATAAGGAATTATGCTTCGCCTCTGCTCTGTATGAGAACATTGTCACATATTCCAAGAGTGATTACCAGAAATGTATTTGAAACGTGTGACAAAAAGAAACATTTTGCGACCAGAATAGACTCTTGAAAATTGGATACACGGCGTAAATATAGGCCTCAATTTAAAACTAGTAGAAATCCAGCTCCTAGGTCTGCTGAAATCTCTGTTGCTAGAAACTATCACCCTTATAGTCTTCTGTTTAATATAGACAAAATCTTTAGAGTCTATTAGTCATGGCTCACTCTTCAAAAATCTTGAATCAAGGATGGATTTTGGTCTTCACGATCATTTGGTGATTTTCTCACTGTTATGCTCCTTATTCACAGTGTCTTTGAGGTTTCCAGCGAAAGAAGAACTATTTTTCTTAATATTTCAAAGGGTTTCAGCTTGGTAGCCTGGTCTTAGCCAGGAGCTCAAACTAAAAGGCAAATTCAAATAATATCCTATTTGCATTACAATATTTCTTATGTGGTCATAATATCAAGAGCAAATCTTAATGATTCACATAAAGAAACATTCGTTAATAGACTTTCAGTGTCAAAAGAATTCATCACAAAATTTGTTGGATCCACAAAGCGTATTAGCCAATGTTAAAAGTTTATAACAGAAAAGCCCAAATATGTTCCTAGCACTGATTCAAAAACAAGTACAAGCCCTTTTTGTTGGAAAGAGTCAGTCATTAACTGGGTTATCTGATTGTAACATTACTCTTGTAAAGCTTGTGCATGGCATACATTTTAGAGTGCAAGATCCAGATAGGGTTTTTAATAAATGCCCGGAACAAGTTTTTAATTTATTTTTAGTTAACGAATCTAAATTTTCCTTTAATTTCAAGTATCGCAGATATTTTCTTCGATTAGACCAGGACACTTGAACTGTCTTAAATCATTGACAATATTGTTAATTTGATTTCATTAATTGTTTTGGGCAAACCTTACCGTACCGGTTTCTTTGCCCTTCTAATAGCAATGTTTGAAATAGGTTTTAGATATTAAACTGCGTGGCTCAATAGAATTCAACAAAAAATACGTCAGGTTGTGACGGGGCCATTGAATTACTAAGAATATTCAGGACTCGTCCTCAGGATACTGTTCTTTTCCGTGGCCCCTTGCTTGTCTTGTTTATATC
>RDPX01000063.1:2693216-2733727 GCA_003991215.1 Morbakka virulenta | reverse complement strand
TCTCTCTCTCCCTCTCGCTCTCTCTCTCTCTCTCTCTCTCTCTTTGTGTCTCTCTCTCTGTCTCTGTATCTCTGTCTCTGTATCTCTCTCTCTCTCTCTCTCTCTCTCTCTCTCTCTCTCTCTCTCTCTCTCTTTCTGTTGTGCTTCACATCACTTATTGTGATTCTGCACTTCTCTCAGTTATAGTAATATCATAATGTGAGAATAAAGACTGAAAAAAGGCAGGGCAGATTTCCCGCCATGTGGATTCGTCACTTCCACAACCTTGGAACAATACTAAAAAACGAAAATCAATCAGGTAATGGTGACATATTTAACAAGTATATACCATATAGAGATTGTATTCCTGCTATGTCATCAGGATCGAGTACAGCTCTTCTCGGCTTCTTCTTCCTACCTAGACCTTTTGGAGAGTACAGTGGAAACATCAAAGCCGTTCTAACATTTGAATGATGCAAACCAAGAACATGACCAAGCTCGTGAAGTGCAATTAGCAACAGGCTAACCTTCCCCTTTGGCGCGCTTTTCAAATTCCCCATTGCCCAGTCTTCATCATCATCGAAATGAATATGTCCACCCAATGGTTTGTCTCCAGGATAAAATGCATGTGCAAGGTTAAAGCCTTTCCCATCAAATATCATTTTGTCTCCATGATCACCTAAAAATAATTGCAAATACTTAATTCTATGTACATCAAATACCAATTAAAAACAAGAAAATTTACAAAAGTCGAGAAAATCTAACTATTCTGTCCATAGTTTGCAAATGTTAAATGATTCATTGTCCATCTTGCTACAACAAATTACAGATGGATACTCACTAACATCAGGTTTACCCTAATTGACGATGACAGAATCTTTTACCTTACGTTAAAACATGCATACTAAAAACCAAAACTCAGTTTAAGTCATAAACAAGCAAGGCATCACAAAACAAGTAGTTCTAGACATCTTAAAATATCTCTACAGAAAATGAAATATGTTTTTGTAATAGCTTATTACTTTTTTTATAAGGTATTCATTAGTTTTCTCTTCTGTAATGTAAACAATTAAAAATGTACTTGCTACGAGTGACCATCCTTCTCTATTGTGCTCATCGACAGGTCAATGAAACGAGTAGAATAAGATACATTAAGCTCCGTAAATACATAATACTTGTTAGTTTCTCTACAAAATGTAAGTTCTACGTTTGACTCAAATCCAAATGTAAGTTTCAGAAGAAAAGAAGTCTTCCATACATTTACTACAACGTCAAGACGTACATCGTCACCACTCATAATGCTTATACTCCATTACATAAAAAATATTTAAATCTGGTTACGAGAATGACAAGAAATACCCAATAATTTTCAGTATTCCATTAAGATCCGAACTATCTCTTTCTGGCCAGAAAAGAACTGTTGTTTATGATTGTTCAGAGGGTCATACTTTAATTTAAAGAAGTCCAAAGGACATAATGCCGTTACAATAAAGCCATGTGATACCAGTGTATTTATTACTCTTTTTTTTTATTTCTTTTAAAAACTAGTTTCTCCCTTTTAAAAAGCCTAGTTAGTTTTTTAATTTTCTTGCCGCTCTAATACGTAACAATACACGGACCTTCTGCAAAAATTATTCTTCTCCAGGTAGTAACCAGGACTTGCAAAAAGAAGCACGAAGAGATGAAAAGGGAAAGAATAAAGAGACAGAACGAGAAGAAAGAAAGAACGAAAAAAGCGAAGTAAGAGAGAAAAGAAAGAAAAGGGAAGAATGGGAGGAGAAAAAAGAGAGAAGAGAGGGAGGAGAGAGAAGAGAGGGAGGAGAGAGAAGAGAGGGAGGAGAGAGAAGAGAGGGAGGAGAGAGAAGAGAGGGAGGAGAAAGAANAGTTTTTTAATTTTCTTGCCGCTCTAATACGTAACAATACACGGACCTTCTGCAAAAATTATTCTTCTCCAGGTAGTAACCAGGACTTGCAAAAAGAAGCACGGAGAGATGAAAAGGGAAAGAATAAAGAGACAGAACGAGAAGAAAGAAAGAACGAAAAAAGCGAAGTAAGAGAGAAAAGAAAGAAAAGGGAAGAATGGGAGGAGAAAAAAGAGAGAAGAGAGGGAGGAGAGAGAAGAGAGGGAGGAGAGAGAAGAGAGGGAGGAGAGAGAAGAGAGGGAGGAGAGAGAAGAGAGGGAGGAGAAAGAAGAGAGGGAAGAGAGAGAAGAGGAGAGAAGAGGAGAGAAGAGGAGAGAAGAGAAGAGGAGAGAAGAGAGAGAGAGAGAGAGAAGAGGAGAGAGAGAGAGGAGAGAGAGAGAGAGAGAGAGAGAGAGAGAGAGAGAGAGAGAGAGAGAGAGAGAGAGAAAGAGGCTAAAAAATCATCCTCACTGTTAGTTACTCCTTTAAAGCAGTGTGTATTAAGTGTATTTTAAAATGGGAGAAAATAAAATTCAGGGAGATAAAAGGAGAACGCAGGAAGAACATTGAAAGAGAAAAAAGAGTAAGGAAAGGCGTGAGCAAGGAACGAAATTGAGAATAATGGAGTAAGCGCGAGAAATGGGAGCAAGAGAGGGTCAACGTAAGTGAAAGAACAGAGGAGCAAGCGAGTGAAGAGGGAAGGGTAGGTGAGAGTGAAGGGCGTGGAAGAAGTGTGCGAAAAGGAGGGTTGAAGTTCGAGAGTGAGAGAGAGAAAGTGAGACGGCATAGGAGAAAGTGAATTAAAGTTAAAATTACTTTCACAAGGCATACTAAACTAAAAATATTAAAACTATATTACCTTTGAGAAAACTTATTACCACGTTTGCCTTAGAGTTATCATCGGTCCAATGAAATGTCACTGGTATAATCTCTGACCAAATCCTAATTGCTTTATATATAGTATCATTTTGCTCCTGAAAACTAAGCTTTAACGTCCGCTTCGCTATAGTGTACGTCAATGTATTTTGATTCCATTTGCTTCCTTGAACTACGTACCGTCTTCTTCGACGTTGTTCCCTTCTAAGTGGGGTCCAAGACAAATGTGGTAATTTGTCTTTCATGCCACAACGTGGTTGTCTTATATCTGCTGACGTAGCCTTGTCCAGCATTCCAGTCAAAGGTATATCCATAAACCTCTGGTAATCGTATAATGCTGTTTCGATTTCGCTATCTGAAAACTGCCTGCTTTGACGTAAATTCGTAGAATTGCTACCAGGAATGCTTGATCTTGGGGGACTACTAGTAAATCTTTTTGTAACTTGCTGTTGTTGTTGCATGATAGGTAAAGGTTTATTTGATTTTGTACTATCCACAGCATTGGAAGGTGGTGCTGTAATCATTAACGGTTGATTTAGGTTTTGTCGATCTTCTAAATATCCATACTGAACCAAGTAAGTCTTTTACAGAAGAAATAAAACGAGTTAAAAAAATTAGGAAAAACTCTTGCTATTGTTAAAACTATGTATATATTTCCTACATATTTTTACATAAAAATGTATGTATTTACAAATTCCCTGATGTAGATAAGGGTGTCTTCAAGGAGCCGTGGCTTAATGGTTAGTGCAACTGCACAGTAACCAAGAATTCCGGGTTCGATTCCCAGAGCGGGCGACTTTGGGTATTCACAAAAAAAGAAAAGGCCATTGGTTGGCGTCAGGAAGGGCATCCGGCTAAGAAATTCCTCAATGTCAAATTCAAGTCCCTGTGAAGGGCATCGTCTGAGCCTCAGCACTGGGGAAAAATGACGTTAAAACAAAAAAAACCACCCCAAAATAAGGGTGTCTTCATGTACACGTTTCTTTGAATGTACAAATATCTCTGTATGTTTAAAACTCTTTTGTTCATAAGTTATAGAAATATTTGTAAAATCCGAAAATTTGGGGAATTTAAAAATAATAATAAAACAATGTGTTTTTTATCCCAAAATGGGATAAAAAACCGCACATATTTATGTATTTATGTATTTATGGATCACTATTTAAACACACATTTGTTATTAAATTGCACAACTGAGATATCGTTTGTGCTACGACTTCTGATGATGATGTTTGTGATTTCAAGACTCGTCGCGTTGGACGTAGCATAGACATTGCAACTTTTTTCTCAGGCCTTAACACCTTGACTAGATGATGATCTGTAGCAACCTGACCATTTTCATTTTTTTCTGTATAGATACCGTTTGTGGATAATTTTAAACAATTTTTGAGAACCCAAGAATTCTTTTCGTACTTCCAGAATTTCACTCACAAACAAATGTTGTTTCATCAATCATGATATCCCAATACCTTTAGATATTTTAGATCATTTAGTACTGGGCAATGTTTTCATATGTATGCACAATTTCATTTAGAATTCTCCTTCATCCTCTCCTTCATTTTAATTTACCCTGAAAGCAACTGTTCACACCCACAATCTTATCTCAACATCAGCTATTCACAACAGTCGCATTTCGCACGTACTAGCTGCTCTCGGGTCTGTTTCGATAGTTCTCGATTACTCCCTTGCAGGTGGGTACTCATCAAAGATCTTACTCTTTCTTTGGGATCTTAATGTATGCCACTGTGCACATGCCGAGTCAGGCAATTATCCTTTTTGCTAACCAATCTTTTACCGATTCAAAAACCATATTGGCACATTTGGTAAAAAATTGGGTGATTGTCATTCTCGAAATAACCAAAACCTGTCTTTGCTTCAGGACACTAGAGATGTCTATCCCGATAACTTTTGCAGCCATTTCATACGTCAAAGAGTTGATATAAGTAGTGAAAACTCCTCATCTGTTTAACTTCTTCCGACAAATATAAAGTATCATTCGTATCCACTAAGTCTATTTGCACGTCTTTTTACTGTTAAATGCATATGTATCGAACAAAATTGTAATAAAGTGGGCAATTAACATTGAACTTATAGACGGGTCGCGGGTTATGATGGATTTATGGACGGGAAGCGGGTACATCCATCTCCGCGCAGTCGATCAGCATTTCAAAAATAAAATGTTTACACGCCTCTTATCAAGTGCAGCTTTTCTGATTGATATCTTCCGCGAAATCATCGACATGCGTTGCTGGAAGTTTAGAATATTCTAATTTTACTCATATTTTTAGAAGTCGAATGTGACAAAATTTCAAAAAATTACTTTAAAAAAGTTTTTTGATGAAATCGTTTCTTTCAAATTCAAATTTTACAATTCGGTTTTAGTATTATGGAAAATGTGTATTATGGTATTATAAGTATTATATATATGTATAAAAATATAAAAATAAGTATGCAGTAATGAAAAAAATAAAACTTATAAAAATAATAAGTTTGCGTTTTAAAGTCTTAGTCATGACTTAAGTGTTTCATGTTATTAAAAGGGTATTTTACAAAGGAAAAAACAACTGTGTAATTAACAGTTTTAAAAATAATATTTATTCTACATAACATAAAAAGTTACTGTTTAGTTTGAAAGGCTGGTGAGAAGATGAACAACTTTATTAGATGCTGTTAACTGATGGGTTATAGATGTGGAGAAATTAGTCACTCTCTGTTTGTTGGTTGGTTGCGTGCTTCTGATTAGTTCAAGAAAAACCTCAAAGTTATAATTTCTCTAAAAATGATCTTGATTTCAATCAAATATAATATATCTATACAACTGTTGTTGCAGAAGTAGGCTGTTGCTGGGATCATTTTAGGTTTTTGTTGTCACTTCCTTTGACTCGAGTCATTCTTGCTTGCTTCATGTATTTAAATTTTCTGTTGTTAATATAATATAAAACTATAATTTTTCTTATATATTTTGTAGAGGTTTAAACAGAGTCCTGTTATCTTTAAAATTCTGAACTTTATGGACTCTGAGGAAGCCATAGATGCACAGCCTGACGATGGGAGAAGTATCTCTCGAAACGTAGCTCAGAAAAAGCTTACGACTCATGACATGATAAAGCTCTTACATCTAGATTCCTGTTACATTCGTTTTTTAGTGCGGTTGTGTCGGGTTTGGATGGTCATTCACTCAGTGCTAAGTATGTTTCACAACGTTTTTTCTGTTAGTACGTTATTTTTCAAGTTAATTTTTAGGTGGGTGTTTACTCATGTAGACCCAAGGGCTTTTTATGGACCATCGTTTGAAGTTTGTTGGACTTGAGTAAATGCTTGTTAATAGGGCTTAACAAGGTTTTGTCAAGGTTTGCTTAAATACTTACGTTGAAGGACGCAAGTTCAAGTAGATCAAAACCATATAGAGTTAAATATATGGTTCACTAATGCAAAAGGCAAAAAGTCATAAGCATTTACAGAGGTAGAGATTGAGGAAGTGCACGAAAATTCCACCTTTTACATCGCACCACCAAAAAAATCTTATATACATATATACCTATATCGAATAAATTATTAGCTATCGACAGTGCTCAATGATATAGGAATATTAGAGCTATCATATGGCGAAAAAAAATCAACAAACTTTCTTTAGTTAAACTAAGTTTTGTTTGCTTATTTTTTTGTCGTTTGCCATACATATATGTATGTATTTGTCAATAAATATGTAGGTTTCGTCATTTAAACAAGAGTAAAATGATAAAAAGCTGCTGCAATTTACTCTGCTTTAGTAGGGAAGTAAAGGCCCAAAGGCATCGAGGCGTCAGGTGTAGTCCAGAAAAGCCCAGGGAAGTTATTACTACCTGCAGTTTATGGCAATGCTGTGGGTAGCTCTGTAAAAATAGTCCCGACTGTAGACCTTGCTTAAGTTCTCTAAGCCTACATTTCATCCCAATGTTCATTCCACACAGACCGCCGCTGCGGGGTTGATTAAAAGTAGGCAGCTTTTTTGATTATGCTCAACTTAACAGTAACGCCTTCACCTCACGCTGAGTGAAGACAATAGCTATATTAGCCAATGTTTGTAAGTATTCTGGCACTTCTCTCTTTCCCCACTCCTTTTCTAGGGGCACAAAAACAAATGCAACAACAGCAGCAAAAGTAATATCATCTACCACGCTACTACACATGGAGAAAGGTAATAGTCTCTTACAAAATGGTGCTTCAGACGTAAAGCCTGAAGCTTACAAATAGGAATGTTAGAATAATTAACAACAGCAGCGTTTTAACTACAATCATCTGATAAGGAAGATGAGATCAATAAACTATGAAAGCAGTTCCTGTTGAAAAGGCTATCCTAGACAATATCATATCCTGAGCAGCAAATAAAGTGAAACTTAAAGCTCGTAAATTAAACCAACGTTCCTTTCAGGGCATCAGTGCTAATGTTAAGGACATGATTAACAATGATATTAACTCAAAAAATCACCATGTGTTTATTTGGTTCGATATCAGCAAAAACATCATGAAGAGCTCCAGTAAAGCTCAATAGAGATGCTGATTAGGTGATTCTTCTTCTTCTGAGTTCCTTATCCTTTCAGGGCGTTGGAGATCACGGTCTTCCATGCCTTTCTCTCTTTTGTCAGTGCTAAAATTTCACAGTCACTCCTCTTGAATTGGAGATCCTTGTTCAAGCTGGCAAGGAATTTCAGTCTCTGTCTTCCTCTACTTTTCTTTCCTTCAAACTTCCCTGTTAACAACAAGTTTTCCATTCCTTCACATCTCATTGCATGACCCAGAAACTGCAGTTGTTTTTTTCTAATTACCTTCATCAACTTTCTTTTCATTCCTGCTCTCCCTAATGCCACTTCGTTGCTCACTTTGTCAGTCCAAGATATTCTAAGAATTCTTCTCAGGAATCACATTTCCACTGCTTCTCTTCGTTTCGTCGTGCTTTCATTGATGGTCCAAGCATCACACCCATAAAGCAAAACAGACCACACAAACTACCAAGATAAGTAAACTTTTTAACATTCTTTGCAAATTCTCCATTGATAGTTAAAGAACACTTTGTGGATATACTTTTTTTTTATATCATCATACATTCTGTGTTCTTGATGTTAATCTGGATCCTTTCTTTTCACTCTCTTACACTACTTGATTTAAGATGTTCTGCAAATCCACTTCACTTTCAGCTATCAATGCAGTGTGGTCAGCATATCTTAAATTGTTATGTTTACACCTCCGATTTTCACTCCAGGCATGTTCTTGAGCCCTCTTACGATGACTTCACGGTTCAGATTGAACAGATCCGGTGACAGAACACATCCTTGTCTTACTTCTCGTTTGATTGAAGACCACTTGCTCATTTCCCTATCAATCCTGATAGCTGCCATCTGTTCCCAGTATAAGTTCTGAATTAATTGCAAATCTTTTCCATCAATTTCTAAGTCCTTCAATATTTTGAACAATTCATGGTGCCTCACTTTATCAAATGCTTTGCTGTAATCAATAAAGCACAAATACAAATCCTGCTGGACTTCCACTGCTCCTTCAGCCATCATTCTTACGATGAAAATAGCATTTCTGGTACCCTACCCTCTATAAATGCATTTTGCTCTTGTGAGATATCTTGCCTTATTTTGATCTTCATTCTGTTCAACAGAATTTTCAGTTTCATCATGTGGCTCATTAGGCTGATGGTCCTGTGCAGTTCGCATTCAGTTGCACCAGGTCTTTCAGGCAAAGCTATAAACACTGATNATCCGGTGATAGAACACATCCTTGTCTTACTCCTCGTTTGATTGAAGACCACTTGCTCATTTCTCCATCAATCCTGATAGCTGCCATCTGTTCCCAGTATAAGTTCTGAATTAATTGCAAATCTTTTCCATCAATTTCTAAGTCCTTCAACATATTAAACAATTCATGGTGCCTCACTTTATCAAATGCTTTGCTGTAATCAATAAAGCACAAATACAAATCCTGCTGAACTCCCACTGCTCCTTCAGCCATCATTCTTACGATGAAAATAACATTTCTGGTACCTTACCCTCTATAAATGCATTTTGCTCTTGTGAGAAATCTTGCCTTATTTTGATCTTCATTCTGTTCAACAGAATTTTCAGGATCAGTTTCATCATGTGGCTCATTAGGCTGATGGTCCTGTGCAGTTCGCATTCAGTTGCACCAGGTCTTTCAGGCAAAGCTATAAACACTGATTTGCTGAGGTCAGATGGAATGTGCCCTGTGTTGTATATTTTGTTTAATATCAGTGAATTTGTCTATTTCAAACTCGTCTAGCTCTTTCACCAATTCTATGACAATGTTGTCAGGTCCAGCTGCTCTTTCTTTCCTCATTTTTTGAATAGCAAACTGAACTTCTGCCTTCATTATGGTTGGGCCTTCCTTTTCTTATCTTATCGCTGTCTTCTCTCCTTTTTCATCTTCAAACAACTCTTCCATATATTCTGTCCACCTGCCAAGGTTCTCCTCTTTTTCCAGAATAATACTGCCATCTTTGGCTCTTGTGCATCCACAAGAAGTACAGTTTTTCTTTCCAGTTATCTCCTTAATTTCCTGATGTATGTTCCTTGCATCTTTATTTTTCAGTTCTTCAATTTTCTTACACTTGCTATTGAGTCAGTCTTCCTTTTCCTCATTACATTTCGTTCTGATGTTGTTATTCAGTTCTTTGTACTTATGTACCCTTCTCTTAAACCTATAGGTTAAAAAAACATTTTGAAAAACATTTCGAATCACAAAAAGTATGGCAATGAAACCCTTTCTTGGAATTCTGATTGAACTACGAAATAAACTGACATTGTGTTTGAAGTTTGCAACTTAAAACCAACATACTTTCTATTTGCTTCCTTGCACTGCTCACGCAAGTCTCTGAACTATTTGTCTTTTACGCATACTGTAGCTTTTCACGAAATCTTGGAAAGAAAAGTGCTTGGGGCCTTAATGTCAGTATCAAAAAATCAGCCATTTCTTGGAATGCACCAATTGCCTTTCTGGTGCTTCTTGGATTTTGAATGCCACAAAACTAGCCTTAAAATACAAGGAAAACGCCCAAACAGTTTCCATAACATTTCAATTCACAGTCTTAAACAGACAAAATATGTCACTGTAGCACATCTTCCATGGGCGTATTTTTGGACTCAAGCCACTATGAAAAGTGATTTTGGATCCCAGTTGTGAAGCTTTCAGTGGTTTACAGAAACTAGTACTAAAGACCATGTGGTATTGTGTAATAATATGCTTTCCATCCTTGCTTCAGCTCATACTTCAAAGTTTGCGAGCCCCATTCCGGCTATCCTTACCTTGTATTTTGCTTCAATTGTACGTCAGCTCTTAAAAAATAATACAAATTTTTTTTTTGGCCATCCCAGGGGAGCTTCAGAACGTAATCACATCCAGATTCAGTTACTGACCCTCCTTTGTCCAGCTTAACTAGTTTACTACTTGTTTTGACGTTTTTGTCAGCTGGCTAGCGATAATGCAATATCAACTCTGTGCTATCCTCTCTTTTGAAAAGATACCGACCCATCCATAAAAATTTGAAGAAAATTTCAACATTAGTAGCAACGCAAAAAATCTGAAAAGTTATGCCTTACCGTTAATATTTATTAAAGCTAATTCAGTTGATGCCAAGTCGTTTAAACTTTACTTGTAAAATACTCCTATGGTAGAAAGCTAACGAAAATGTGTAAAAGGGCACTTTGTGAGAGGCTATCCCGGAAGATTAGAAGATTTTAAAATTTGCAGTATTCAAAGGCAGAATCGCTATATCGAAAAGTGAAATGAAAAAAATCTTTTCACTTTCTGCTTTTGGTAAGAAAAGTAAGGCTAAAATCAAATTATTTGAGACAGAGTAATGCATGATGGTAGTCCCAAAATATCTCAATGGTGAAATCTAAAGTATGGTAAGTTTCGCCTCTTAGTCATATGTTTTTAAACAGTCTTTAACAGTCTTATCGAGTCTTTTTTCATTCATAAGTTTTAACGTCCCTTTCTTGCTGCTCGTCTGTCGAAGCTAACTGCACAGGAATTTGCTGTTAAAACAGTAGCAAGCAATGAATCCCTAAGATTCGCCATAAACTAGTTGCTATGGAAACAAAAATCTTATCAGACAGCTGACTTCCTATACGTCTTGTCGAAGCAAATATTTACCTCTTGCTCAGGCCTTACTGCAATTGTACAAACAACTATAACCTAAACGTTATTTGTAAAGAGGTTTTACAATCGTTTTATGGAAAAGGCGACAGTGTTCGACATGAGTTTGTTTCTTATTTATCGATCTCTCGAAACGTTTTCGAAATTCAAGGCTTAAATTTTCCTAACAGAATGTAAAGGGTTTACATTTTGAAATGTATGATGGTAAAGTATTACCTCAAAAGTCAATTAAAGCAATCAGGCTTCTGGAATTAGTAAAACTCATATTGAAATGAGACGCATTACAGAAAGTCAACTGTGAGATGCTAAATATTAAAATTTGCTAAATAATTAAAATAAAAAACAAATTTTGATATTAAAAAGTAAAACAGGCCTCCCTCTCCTCCTCCTCTCTCTCTCTCTCTCTCTCTCTCTCTCTCTCTCTCTCTCTCTCTCTCTCTCTCTCTCTCTCTCTCTCTCTCTCTCTCTCTCTCTCTCTCTCTCTCTTTCTCTGTCCCTCTTCACATACCTCTCCTTCTCTCTATCTCTGATTTTGTTTGAACAACAACGTGTATCGCTATACCTACAAACCCCACAACTTCAACAAACACACATATAAACGTATATATACATNTCTCTCTCTCTCTCTCTCTCTCTCTATCTGTCTCTCTCTCTCTCTCTCTCTCTCTCTCTCTCTCTCTCTGTCTCGCTCTCTCTCTCTCTCTCTCTCTCTCTCTCTCTCTCTCTCTCTCTCTCTCTCTCTCTCTCTCTGTCTCTCTCTCTCTCTCTCTCCTCTCTCTCTCTCTCTCTCTCTCTCTCTCTCTCTCTCTCTCTCTCTCTCTCTCTCTCTCTCTCTCTCTCTCTCTCTCTTTCTCTTTCTGTCTCGGAAACATCGGCTGATGGCGTGGACCTGATAGTAAAACTCTTTTTTGTAACTTTTACCTTTTGTTAAGAAGTTGAAAAAAATGACAACAAAAATAATTTAAGACACACTTTAGCCCATATTTAGTAGTTAACATTAATTAATTAGCAAAGTGTTTTCCATCAGTGGAAATATTAGAATCTTAAAATAGGATAGTTTTTGTAAGAATTTCAAACACATGCGACAATCAGTTGCCAGCCGATACCATTGCTGCGCAAAGATATACATCGCCGTGGGGAAGTATGTGATGTACGTTATCTATAATTTTCTGTCCTTTGTAATTAGTTTATATCACATTCTTTAAAGATTATCACTGTGTATATACTTAAATCTGTTGCATTTATATTTTTACAGCGAATTATACACAACCTCAATCAAAGCCTGCAGCGTGATTATTGTTGTGTCAAAAACGGGTACCTTACTCTACTATCTTGTTCATCCAGCCTGACAATAACGGCCCACTGTCTGCTTCTAATATTTTTGCCCAAGGCCATGGCCAGAACCTGATACCAGTTTCCTCTATTTGTCGGTGATCTTTTATCATGGTTTGTCACTAGATCTTAGTCGTTTTCACCCTTCGTCTCCTCCCTCTAAGTCAGGTCCAATGCATTGATATTTTTAATAGGATGTTGTACTGTTTTCGTAGGATGTGGCAAGTCATTTGAATCCTCTCTGCCTTGATGACGTTATTGAGATTGGCTCTCCCAAGGGTCTCTTTAGAAATTCTGTCTTGCTAATTTACACCCAGTATAATGCGTTTGTAGGAAAATATCCACTTGGCTAGAAATAATTTAAATACCTCTCCAGGGTAACAGTTGATCGAAAGAGTTTAAGCTTGGTTTTACATCGAAAAATATTGGATTTAAATATGGCTTTAAGCTTCATGAAAACAGCACCACATTTCATTATTCTTTAATGACGTCAGGGTTGCCATCTGCAGAACGCAACAATACACTCCCAAGGTAGGTGAAATTTTAAACTTGTTCCACTTTTTCACCATCTATCTTTCTATTCCTATTCTAAATAAAAACAACTTTCTGTATCTTCCACTTTTGGTGTTAGTTCTTAGCTCAACCCTTTTGCAGTCTTTACAAGAGTAGAAGTGGTACTTTGCATATCAAAAGCCGGAATTCAAATTGACTCCAAATCATCTGCAAAATTTAAGGTCTGATAACACACAGTTTAAATGTTGGGATGAATAAAAACTTTTTTTAATACCAAATCAAATAGGATAATAAAGCAATCTTCTTGAATTCGAAATAGTATGGTAAAAAATTAAGTGTGTCCATTTTCAGTTTAACACAACACCCAATACGTTTTGAGAGTCTTCCATACAAAAAGACCTTAAACACTACCAAAGTCTTTTTTGAAATCTACATAGGTAGTAATAACAGGTCAGTTGAATTCTCAAGACTGTTCGATAACATTTCGTAAGTTAAATAATTGTTCATTACAAAATCTTTTTTGTCTGAAAGCTATCTATTCTTCTTTTTTTTTTNGCAAAATTTAAGGTCTGATAACACACAGTTTAAATGTTGGGATGAATAAAAACTTTTTTTAATACCAAATCAAATAGAATAAAAAAGCAATCTTCTTGAATTCGAAATAGTATGGTAAAAAATTAAGTGTGTCCATTTTCAGTTTAACACAACACCCAATACGTTTTGAGAGTCTTCCATACAAAAAGACCTTAAACACTACCAAAGTCTTTTTTGAAATCTACATAGGTAGTAATAACAGGTCAGTTGAATTCTCAAGACTGTTCGATAACATTTCGTAAGTTAAATAATTGTTCATTACAAAATCTTTTTTTTTGGTACAGCGTTTTTTTCTTGTTTACACTGCCACTATCATTGACTTTTCCTTCCTGGGCACCTCTTGGCTACCTACAATGACTTCTTTTCACCATTGTTTGAGAGTAACCTCGTCAAGCCACACAAAAATTCCAATATCTGTTAATTTATCAATGACGTCATTACCACTATGGTTTAAGAGTTCTGCTGTTACCAGGTCCATTTCAGGAGCTGTTTTTTTCTTTGGTGTTCTAAGTTCTAATAACTTGGAAAGGTTGCCCATTGGGAATGTTTTAATCTCCATAATCCATTACACACGTGAAGGTAACAGACTACAGTCTATTGTTCTTGATAGCCATGATAGGCTCAGGGCATCAAAATGCTCTACTTACTTCTTAGTGTGCTCCTCTCGTTATTATTAGTAGTCATTTGCTCTGATAGGATCACTATTTGAGGTAGTGTCTGTATTGATCAAGACTCTTCCTGTCTTAAATAAAGTCCTCCTGTCATTTCCTTAGGTAACTGTCCTTATTCAGACATTTTGTCAAATCCTTTTTTTGGGTAAATTTTACATGCTCTTTTAGTTTCTTTTTTTACCCGGTGTACAGTCTGAAATACTGCTTGACTTCTTTCTTTATCTTAGCTTGGTCACATTTTGACGTCATCCTCTTGTGCTCGTCCGTAAGATCCCAGGTCCTTGAGGAGTTCTTTGTATTTATGACTGCTTGTTTGAAAACCTTCAGCTTTTTTTTCTAAATCGTTTAAAATCAACTGTTTAAAATCTATTAAGGAGGTCAAGTCTGTACTTTTCTACTATATTTTTATCTTTTAACATCTTTTATATAAAAAAAACAAAATGTGTATCAGTTTTTCTAATGCAAACAAATATTCTTTATTAATTACCTCTACCTCAAACTAATACAAATGTAATCGACTCTATTCTGTGTGATACCATCAGGTATTACAGATGCAAAGTATATTCAACCAACGAAAAAGGCAGAAACCTTCCATCATTTTTAGTAGTTTTCGTAGCTGATCCTATTGGGAAAATCACACTCTCAAACCCACCCAAATTCTTTGATATTTTTTTTCTGGTCTCTTACAAATGTCTTCAAATCTTAGCTCTCAAAGATATTATTTATGGCATTTCGCAGTTTGAAGGAAATTTATTCTTTTTCGTCCTTAACTGTCATCCAGAGGTTGACCAGACTTGAACGATTGGAGCTCCAGCATGCCTTGTCTTTAAATGAGTGGTGATGATTGTAGCACTTGCTGAATTCCATCCCATAACAACTTTGGCTGCTTTGTTGTGCACTATGATCTATATACAGTTCTTGTGGTGAGTTTATTTAACATGTCACTTTCTGTTCATCTCATTTCGTTGGTTTAAGTATGTTGAGTTACTATCTTGACATATTTTACACCTTGTATCAGTTTTTGACCAAGTGTGAACATTAATGTCGTTTATTTAGCATGAAAAAATTGTGGTCGTCAGGATTTCAAATTCCCCTCAGCTTTCATCCGAATACATAATTGGTTTGTGCTGTTATTTTCCCTCCAAGCCAATGGTTAATTAGTTTTGTATTCTAGATATTGGCTTTCGTGGTAAATTATTTGTTTTAAGGGATGGTCCTCTCAACCCACGCCAAACTTATCTCTTTTTCTGGCCTGGTTTCGGTCAGGCTAAGGCAGAACCTATCTTTATTGCTTTTTGCAATAAATTACACCTTCGACCTAAATATTACAGGTTTGGTTCAGGACTGTGCGAAAATAATCCCAATATATCAAACACTATACAATCAATCAAAATCCTATTTAAGACTACAAAAATCAGACAGCGGTGCAAAAGTGAGAAGGCAGGTATTGCATGCCTGAAATTAAATCTGTGGAAAAAAACCCTCAAACGATCAGAACAATAGATATAAGTGGTAGTATGGCAAAGTGTGAATGAAACCAAAGTGGTGTTGGTGATCTGAGATGTAAAAAATGTCTTTGCAAGAGCTATATTTCCGTCAGTGCTAATACATTGATATAGTCTTGGATAGTTTAAGAACAAGGCCTTTCATCAAATGTCTCATGAGTTCAACCTCTGAGATGTTGCACCTCGTGAGATTAACTCTAACAAAGTTGACCACAGAGGTACTACTGACCGTCAGTTTGATTGCTATAAAAAAAAGTTAAGGTCGCATTTAACACTTGTTTGTATTCATATATCTTAAATCTCTAAAATACACGACCTTTCTGGTAAAATACAATAATTTTCTTTTTCCTGTTTCTCTTGCCAGCCACATATCTAGATATTAATAAAGCTCGCCTAAACCTTCTATTGCAATGCGTTAAATTTCTTTTCGTTTTTTCGCCTTCATCAACTGACTTTGAATATGTGTTAGGATACGTATCATTCTATTGTCAGCAGATCTTTAAAAAACGACTTGCATCTAGCTGATTGCTTTGGGACAAAAATACATTTACCTATATAGTACACCATACCTGGTCGCTCCTCAAATTATCCACCCTTACCCAGACTCAGTAACTTATCATTCAAACAAGAATCCATAACTTCTATTTTGTGAAAATCAAAGTTCAGCTCAATGGCTTTTGCTTAAGTTGATCAAATAGGCTGTTATTTGGCACTGGTTGCAAAAACGTCATGTAAGTTTACAAAGTCTTTCTGAAAGTACCCTTGTCTAATTAATCTGGGCTTGCAAGCAATGTTACCAACTGCATCAACTACAGGTTATAAAACCATTCGAAAGGTATTAAGATTTAACCTTTTGGCAACGAAGTGGTCTCAGATTTTATTTTCGGGCAGTGACTTAAATTTTCTCTGAGTTGCATATTGCCATGCATCTTTCTGTATCTTTCTAACTGTATTGCTCACTAATATGTTCGGCTTTACATTATCTGAATAGACTCTACATTCGGCTTTACATTATCTGAATAGACTCTACATTCGGCTTTACATTATCTGAATAGACTCCACATTCGGCTTTACATTATCTGAATAGGCTTTACATTATCTAAAGAAATATTGACAAAATCCCACCATTTTTCGATGACTATTAATCTGTTAGGAGCTATTTCATTTTTTTGGACTTTTTAAATTTTTCTGTATTGCCATATTACTCCTATCTCTCAGTCGTCATAGTTCACATTAATTGACATATATTTCTCCGCCGAAAATAATCGGTAATGTCGGATTTTTATCTGTTCATTACAAAGTTACACAGCCAGCAATACAGATTGTTCTCAAAAACATGACCCCGACTTCAAATAATTTTTAATTTTGTAAAATGTGTATAGAATAATCTACTATTATTTCTACAGTAAACACAGGGGGAATGGATTTATAGTTCCTACTATTTCTTTTCTGGTTAAAAACATGGGCAAAAGCTTAAGATTCAACAACAGTTGCTGACATTACACATTTTTTTGATCTAACAACTCTTCAAGATCCTCGAATGGAGTTACATCCCTAAAACATCATGCCCACTCTCTAATTCCTCAAGCACACAGTTTTGAAGAAAACCTCTGAAGAAAAGCTCAAGGGAAGGTATGTGAGGAATGCTGTAACTATCAGAGTCTCTATGATTGTCCAGTTCATTTGCTCTGCCACATCATATTGCCCAGATGTTGAAGGAAAAGAATAGTTCTTTACTTTATAAAAAGTTCCTTTACTTTATAAAAAGTTTTTTATTCAGCTTCTTTTGCATTATCAAGTCTTCATGCTTTAACCCGATTCCTAACAAGAACTGCAGCAAGCTAGGCGAATTCTTTGAATTTATCTCGAAGCTCACTTCTATACCTGACGATTTAAATATAAATAAATCTGTAATACTGTTATTAAATGTGACAAAATACCCTTACGTCCCCAATGAAATAACATTCAATGAGACATATACATTAACTGAGAATTACCTCTATGGCATTTCTGTTAGCCTACAGCCTGCCCGACACAGTTTCTGTCGTCTTCTTTTAGATTACGATTCACACTGTTATAACCCAAATAACAATATAGTAAATGCAACAACGAAAACAAATTCTTCTTCTCATTTCAATCAAACAGCAAGCTTTATCTCAGTAACTGAATTTGAATAAAAGTGGTCACAAGGTTCTTTTTAGCTCCCTCGATTTTCACAGATCCAAATATTCTAAAGAATTTTGATATAGTTTATATGATAAACAAATCTGTTTCACTGTTGCAGGATATGATTATTTTTCTCTTGTGTAAGATCTTATCAAAATGCCATTTTTGAGTGAAATGTGGGTGAGTCGTTTCATCTAAAGAATTTTTATTTTGTGGTGTCCAAAGATTTTTTTCCTATCAGATTCACCCATATATTAAACGTTTGCAGGCAAATTATGAAAATTTTATGCGTTGCGCGATTGTTTTGTCTACTTTTTCTTGTAGATTTTTTAGAGAGGCTTAATTGCAATTTTTTTCCTGGCAGTCTACAAAATTCTAGACTTTTATTTTCTCGAAGAAAATCATTACCTTTTTCAAGATACGAAGCAAAAATTCCATTTTCAAAAGACTGGTAATGCAGATCTAAGTTTTATCTGCATAAGTATTAGAAATTTGGAAGTTCAGTCTCTTACATCAATTAATGCTTGCGCCAATTTCTGACGTACGTTGTTTATCCGTTACCCTAACATCAATTCTAAAATGTTTCCACTCTGTGCCAGTGTGCTTAGAAACTGTGACACTGCCAACTACGATTAAATTCATGGCGCAGAAAAACAAAAATTTGCTGGCGAGTCTTACTAAACGTGTTTACTGGGAGTGCTCTATAACAAAATCAATTAAATATTAAATTATATTAATAGTTAATGTTGTTACTCAATCCTTCTATTTGAAAACTAGTACAATTTCCACCAAAACGGTTTTTTTCAAAAAAGGCGTTTTGATACCACCGCATTTGTTACAAAATGCGGGAAAAGTGCATTAACAAATGCAGATGTTTCTGCTTTTACATAATTCGGTATCTCATTTATTAGAAGACAGGTTACAACACAGATCTTGAAAACCTTAACGTTAAAAGAACGCAGATCAGTTGGCTTTAATTCTACCTCGATACTATTTTGTGTATTGAAACGATCGCTTGCTCGTCGGAAAATCCCCAAAACGCCAAAGAGTTCTTTACAAATTCTTTTAAAAAGGTAAGAGTCTTTCTTTGGCGGATGTAAACTTAATTTACAAATCCCTGTTATTATAAAAATATTAAATATAACCTGATCCTCGAAAACGTACTCCAGAAGGAACCAGAATACTGTAACTGTAATAGTAAAATTTCTATTAATTTAACAGGGAATTAAGGAGAAAATACTTGATATCATATTTCCCTTAAATCTTTAATAATGCTTGGAAATTCTGTAAGGAAATTTGACCTTACTGGAGTTGTTTGAACGAACAATTTGCTAAATACAATCCGCTAAAATGTCTTAATTGTAATTTATGCTACAGGGATTAAAGACGCCTTTTAATCTTTTTTAAAGGAAATTAAGCTTTGACTAAGCTTCAGCATGTCACCAATTTTAATTAAACTTGTGGTATATTTAAAAGGTACTTGTTGTATCCAGTAAACCTAACGTCAGTGGTGTAAAAGAGAGTCGTCAGTTCCCATAGTTAACTGGCTTCATCAATTTCCAAATGAATGAAAAATTGTTGAAACTCTGCAATTTCACACATACCTTATTAAACCTATTACAGCAGACAACTATGCATACTGTACCAGATCTTAATAAAAAGCACCCTGTTGAAATATTGTAGGCCTTGTTCACCCTAAAAACTATGAAAGAGCTTCCACTTATGGTAAGCTTACTGCATTCTTATTCAAGGTAAAGCAACTGGGTTTAATCAACTGCTTTCATGTATAAGTAAACAACAGTTTATAGTAAATTAACAGTCTGAAGTCACAGGTAATTGACCACTTCAGCATAGCAGCAACAGGTGTTCAGAACCACAGAATTTTAGGTGGGTGCCAATGTCCGATACTTAATACTAAAATACTGACAACAGCTTAAAGCTGGTGCTTCCGGAAACAGTTAACGAGGAGGACGATCGTTTTGGTCTCCTAATCAACCAAACGTCTCCTACTTCCCTGTTAAAAGGTCTCAGTTCATTATAGGCGGACCGTGTCTGCACATAACGCAAGAGGCAACTATACAAACGTCTTTTATAACAAGCAACAAACAATCGATTCTGTTGGGCAGACGTCCTTCCTAAAAATTGCCTGGTACTGTAATGCTATGCTGTAATGTTTGTCGCAAGGTATGTACAGCTTCAGACTTCGCACAACATTCTTGGCTATTTTTAATAAACCTAACAAAATCTTATAATATTCTTTCCTGTTCACACTTTATCTCGACAAATGTACCACAAAAACTTTGTTTTCGCCATTTTCGTGAAAAAAGTAAAAGCTGCATTTTCTTAGTGGTCAAAATATTTCAAACAGATTTTAGTGAGTGACCGATGTCAAACAAATAATGGTTTGGGGTTTTATATTTACGGTTTTACACATCCATACATTTTAATAAACGGCTAGTATAATTCTTTGTTTGAGTAAGGATGATAATACTCAGCTCCGATTCTGTGGCTCTATTGCGAATTTCAATATTTTTCTGAAACATAAAAATACTACGCCGTTGACAAGCTTGCAACATCTCATATTTAAGTTTAAACTAACAAACAATTGGAGATTCATTTTCATGACAAAAACCATCATGTCAATTTCTCATGTAGATCAACTAACAAAAATACAACTTCCTTGTTTGAATTTCAAGAAATGGATTTACCTCACCGAACATGGTTTGACGCTGAAAAATCGTTTAAATAAATTTACTTAAGGTAACATTATTTTTCTTTTGTACACAACCAATATTATCTTTTATTTTATTTTTTAACTTTGTTTCATCTGTTAGTAAAGCGTCTTTCATAGTTGTTCTTGGTGGAGCCTAGGGTCATCCAGATTAATGTTTCTCAAAAGATACCATAAACACAAATTTCCGACAAACTTGATTTTTTCCCCGCTGTTGTCAGCTTACCTTCGGATTTTACGTGCAGTGTAAGAAATTTCACTGTTCTCATTCAGCTAGTGATTAAAACATCTGATGTTGACCAATGAATACCACAAAACATCTCACGCATAAGATCGACGATTAATCTCCTGAGAGCAGAATTATGCAAGTTAATCGAAAACGTGTTTACTTCTTTTCACATAAAATGAAAATGGCAAATGCCTGTAATAGCATCTGAAATCTTCGACCTTAAATTACAGTAACCGAAAAGAAAGATATAAACTATGTCCTCGAATCACATTTATGTTTCGGGGGAACTCGTTTCCTCATAAAAGCATTGCCGTCTACTATTTATTTATCAGTGTGGCATTTGGCATTGACCCAACCACCTTTTAAGGCAACTTGCAACGAGTAGTCGTTTACAACTGCTCACCACCTACAATAGCATCAAAAATATTTGATCATAAATTCCAGTAAGCTAAAAGTAGCACCTGAACTATTTTTCCGGGTGTTCTCAGACTCTCCTAACAACAAGTGAGGGAACACTACGTTTCGACTAACGTCACATTTGTCAAGGCCAGGGTTTGAAGCATTACTGACTAGGTGTTGTTTTTGTTGAAGTACTAATAATTATTGATTAGAGAGTAGATGACAACAAAGGTATAGGGAGCCACTCCATGGGCAACAAAGTTAAAGGGAGTCCCTACATTGGCAACAAACGTACGACAATGTTTTGGACTTATTTGAGTGTCATCCGTCAAAAGGGCACACCCATGTTAAGACTATGTTAACAGATCCTTCAAACCTCAACTGGACGGCAAAATCACTGACGTACTGGACTGATTGACTGATTGAATGATTGAGTGCGTGCGTGAATGCGTGAGTGCGTGAGTGTGTGACTGACTGATTGACTGACTACTGAATGAATGAATTAATGAATGAATTGATTAATTATGATCAATAATAAATTATTGAATGACCGTCTGATGATGAAAATTTATGCGCTTTACCATTTTTTCCAATCAAGATTTTCATAAACTTAAATGGCAACTGCCTCAATCTTCGTGCTTATGAGGCCTATTATTTAAATCAGCTCTGTTTATCTTACGCAACTTTATTGTTTAAAAGTCACAAGATAAAGTGTAAAATATTGCAGTGTATATTTTCATTTTTATGATTAAATTATAATGAAATGTTCGAAAAGGTGACAAGGTTCGAAAATGTGACAAGCTTCCCGTCAAGTGTATTTGCACTACTGCGACCCAGCCAATAATGAAAGTTGACAGAAAAACCACATCTTGGAACTGAGAGAATTGTTGTCACAAAAAATAAACTGTTCGCTTACGGTAATTCTGAATCACAAAACACTTCACATAATACTGATTATTTTCAGAAAATCTGTCAGATCTTAAGGCAGGGATGTCATCGAAATTCAAAACATAAATTGAAAATGTTTTCACATTATACCTCAAGGTCAAGCAAGGAAGGTAAACATAAAATCAGAATAGCAGAACAGAAGCCATAGCTTGTGGCAGCCTGTCATAAGCTATTGTGGAACATCCTAAATTCTAAACAAAAAATCAGGTTGACTACTTCATTGCAAGAATGGTGTTCTTGGATGTAAAATATGCACAAATGTTACTGCAGTTGGAATATCAACAGCGAAGAATATCAATATCAGCCATGAATGGGTAGAAGATAAGGTTATGGAAGTAAAGATGCAAACCAGAAACCTTTGAAAAAAATGCCTAGTATGCCAATCCCAAATGTTATGGAAGAGGATCTAAGCACAAAAAGCAAATTTAGTCAGTAATATAAATATTAACAACCAAGTCACGAGTAACACAAAAATAAATAAAAATAGCATACTTTGCTATATTTCAAAACCCATCACACCTTACAATTAATAAATGACTCAATTTTAGTGGGTGAATGGTAATGATCGTAGCTAAATTTCACATGAGGAAATAACATGCACAGTGATTGTGAGATGTAGTGCAAATGACATGAATAAAAGGAGAATATGTAACTGTGATTGGTCGTGAATGGGAAAGTGTTGTCATTGAAGGTGATCAAAACCCTTTTGAAATGTCATGTCTCATCCAATTTTTACCTTCTCGCTACTGCTTACAAGATGCCAGAAAAAAGGGTTTTGTCAATTAAACATTGAATACTGATCTCTCACTTCAAGCTTTCTGCATTTCATCTGTGCTTTTTGCTTAAAATATACACCACTTCCACAATTTTAGAGTGCAGGAAAAAGCAAGCTCAAAGTGGCTAAGCAGAGTGGTTACATCTTGCAAGATTGAAAATCTTAAATCTTTTTAAATCAAAAGCTCTTTCACTGACCTTTGCTCACCTGGCTCATTAATGACATACCATGAAGAGAAGCACTCAGTAACCAAAGATTTCCACAATCAAGCTATTCGAGAAAAAAACTACATTTACAGAAACACTTTTTACGTGGTGCAACAATTGTATCAGATGTTGCGAAAAACGAGTCACCTGAGATGCAACAAATACTTGTTATGATGATATCTACAGAAAAGACTAAAACTATCACTTATTTTGTTTATGGCACAAGGACTGAGGAGAGGCAGCAAGATGTAGGCCTGTCAAGTTACAAACTCGATCAAGAACATCAAGGCAAGATAGGCCACCACCTGTCCAGATCAGACAACGGGTAGTCCATGCATGGGCGTTTAATAGATTTATTTATAGAAATACAAAATATCTTTGGGGCTATACACTCTGTAGCACAACACAAAGGACCGACCGTTTTAGGAGCAGACTTGTAAATGGAAAAAGATCTGATGAAAATGACAAACCCAGCGTGATATCCATTCCTGAAGAGAAGAAGCATCTTCACCAGGGTCAGTATCAGTATCCTGTCTGGGTCAAGAACGTCTCAAAGCCCTAGACCTGGCTGGTATCAGTGGTAGCAAATGTCGTTTACATCTCAATTGGGTTTTACTGTTCTCCTCCTTAAGCTGTTCCGTCACAAGAATATCCGTCACTGCCACTGCATTTTGTAATTATCTGAATTCACGAGAGTCTGGTTTTGATGGGTCACTAGTCGCTTGGGCACTCTGACTGGTGACTCGAATACGATCGCAAGATAATACCAATTGATATAGATACTGCATTGATCGCTCCAGTGTTGACTTGCCAGCTCTCATTCTCACTGCTCGCAAAACGTTGCGGCCAGGAAGGAGTTGGATGACGATGCATATGTATTCCTTTACCCACATTGGTAACTTCCACAGGCAGCCAGAAAAATGCTGTCTGTTAAAAAAAAGTCTTCTTTGAACACGTCGACTTTCTTCGAAATAAACCATTTCCATAAGACTGAACTCCTGAATTGGTCAACTCTGTTTAGCAAAGTTGACGATGCATACCAGTTCCTTGATGTGTTAGTCAGTATAGCTCAGCATATAATACCATTTACTGTCACAATCACCACAGGATAGATAACGCTTATTATACGAGTTACTTGCTTTCAAATATTGCTTCTTTTTTTCCCTTACGTTTTCTTTGCCAATACCAATCTCTCTAGTTTCTCTGTCACAAGTCCATGTATGGCGGTGGATCTCACAATAAAGCAACCCCAGCCTCTGCGAGATGATGTACAAAATACCAAAATAAGGTGCACATCAAGTATACTTGCTTACCGCTCAATATTCATTTACTCTTATCAGTCAAATTAACACCGATGCAACCAGAGCTTCATTGTCCATCTTGATCACAATATACGCAGAATCTTGCTCCCTTGAATTGATGGAAAGTCTTGTTAGATCAGCCATGTTTTTGTAGGTATTGCTTCCTGAATTTTGGCTTGTTCTTGAACGTCACATCTCCTTTAGCTGACGCCGGTCAGCTTACCTAATGTCAAATACGCGTCTGTTGACCTTCCTCAGCTTCCCCATGGTCTCCAATACTTGCAAATGTGTACATAGACTCTGTTAGCAACTGCAGATCTGATCAACACTCCAACTTGTGATGGTTAGTATATTTATTACCTCTTGCACGTGGGCCTTCACTGTCTTTCTTGATTACCCATATTTCGACAGAAGGGTTGCTTTTGTATCTTTCTAATTAAAAAGGTAGACCATCAGTCAGACACTTAATTTAGGCACAAGCATCTGCTTCAGGTACAAAAACTTGAGAAACTTAAGCGATCACCTTTGACTTGTCCAATTAAATCGAATCAAACTTTCTCCTTTCTGGCTTCTTCATCCATCGTTATCTTTTCTCTTCCCACGGTGTTTATTCGAAGTTTTTTCCCCACTTCAAGTTTCCTGGTCGCTCCAATAATTTTCGACTTTGTGGCTAAGATCAAACAAATTCCTACGTCGTTTGGAATTCCTCTTTTCGTCTTGTTTCAAGTACGTCTTTGTAACGTTGCTGTAGCAACGGGTACAGGACATCTATGTCTAGGAAGTCTGACGTTACAATTTCACCATAGATTCGATTAAACAGGATTAAAACAGACTCTCCAAATTCGTCCATCAAATTCAAATCTGTGACGTATAAATTAAATCTCTGCTTGTTCATAAATAAAACCGGTACGTAAATACAGCTTTTGTAGCACAAAACAGATCATCAGCAAATAAAGGTAGTGCAACGGGCCGCTCTAAAAGCAGCTCGACCACAAAAACAATTTACGGTGGTGTTCAGTGTTGGAAGCAGAATATCCTCCACAGGTTGTTGACACCAGTCCAGTAGCTACAATGATGTTAGTAACACAAGCAAATATTCTTGTGCAGTGTGTAGGATCCTAACAGTCGATCTTGGTAATGTCTTAACTTTTATTTCAAACTGTACGTCGAGAAAAACAAAATTCACTAAGTAATGTAAACCGGCTCACTTCTTGGATATCTAATACTACATACTAAAACACAAAATTCTTTCCCTCTTAAAACAATTTGGCTGACCCAATATTGTCCCATACCTAGACAACCAACGTAAGCATTGTCTCATTCTGTATCAGTTACATTAAATCTTGCATAGATTTTAAAAAGCTGGACATAGCTCCATGTTATTATATAGTCTATCCAAAAATTTCAGTTTATGTAAAATGTCCCGCGAGGTCACAATCACTATCACGTCCGTGTCCCGAACCTCTCGACAAAGTAAGATGTGTTTTCTTAATTTGAGGTTTTGATATATCGGGAGTTCCTATTGAAATTTGTACACAAAAGAAGGGTAAATGGCCTTAGCCGTCAGCCTTCATAAGTAGTTTATCATAATTCCAGTGTATTTGACTGATGAGTTTACAAAAGGTATTCAAGAGGCAAGGCATTATTTTTGTGGATTAAAACTTCACTGATATGCTACAAAATGATAGAATAGATGCATCACCCAAAAATTACTCGCAGTTTTAAAAGTGAAATGACAAGAGTAAAAAGGCATCGCTGATGATCTTAATAGAGGAAATACGCTCGTCTAATAAAAGTGGTTTGGAAAAAACTTGATTGAATGTCAAACGTCATATAATACCATTAAAACTTTATTAAAAATTTACAATGCACCCTCTATTTTCCGAGCCTCGATTGTCTGAATGTCCCCAGACAGCAGGCAAATTTTATAACCCACATAAAATCTTGATTATCCGTACTATTAAAATCAGTCAGAGGGATGAATTAAGTGTGCAAAATTTTGCACAAGATTACTCGAGATTAGTAAGCAAAATTCGATATGAATTGCAGATTATCCTGTACTCACATACGTTTTTTCCTCAGAAATATTCTCACAAGAATGGACGTATGGTCGAGTAGCCACCACATGCTGAAGGTCAAACACACTCAAAACTACTCACTCAATTCTCCTTGTTAATCTCTTCAATGATCAACCACTGCCATTCTTTTGTTTCCGCCACCAAAGTTTAAATTTCCCCTCAACATTTAAAACAAAATATGTTATGCACACAACGCGGAATGAACTGTTCACGAAATGCGGACTGAAAGTAACGAAGAACTCGATCAACGCACACACGGTTCAGACAATGTCAAGAAAAAACATTTCCGTGACAGAGACCATAATGATGAAAAAAGCATTGCCTTTTTGCAACCCCTTGTACCCAAACGCAACAAAGCAATTTTCGGCAAGCAGTGTTTTTCAGCGACGACTGTGTAATCGATTTAGGATTCGTTGCTTATTACTGCTGTTGAAAAACTAGATGCGCATTGTCCTCCCACTGGAGAAACCAAGGCAGAATTCCTTGCTTTACTCAAGGGGTATACCTTGGGCAACATATTTAATTGCTATAAAACTGGCCCTTTTATCGTTTGTTGTTACTTAATACGTTGGCAGCGGAAATGGTACAAAAACCGATGGAAAAAACGGTAAAGCACCGGATTACTATAAACACTTGTTCAAATGACGTAGGGACCATCAGATTGCCATTCCTTATTACCTTTAAGGATAAAAATTCTCGCTGCTTCAAGGGAATAGATTTGTCTACTCTTCATGTGATCTGTCGAAATAAGCAAAATGCTTGGGTAGACACAAGTGTTTGTGCTGAGTGATTTCATGACTACTTTTCCCCGCACGTGAAGGTAACGCTTAGTTGAAATAGGACTTGAATCAAAAGCAGAACCAATTTTTCTGGCCACCCAGACACCGATTATTTGAAGACAAATTATGGAAAGATGATAACTTGCGCCCCGACATTACTTTCCTTGAAGAAATGTCGGGGCGCAAGTGAAGTGAGTTTACAGAAAGAAGCTGCTTCGCGGTTTGACAGCCAAGGGCAACAATGAGATTATTCTATTTCTTAAATCTCTCAACATGCTCCATATGGTAGACTGATTATCGATTGCTTGGTATCAAATCAAGCTAGAGACCATTCGTAAATCATGGCAAAACCTAATTGAACAGCCGACCGTGAGTAGGAGGGTTGTTACCGAAGCTGGTTCCAAATGAATGTCAACGCCAGCTGACCATGACATCAATGTTTCGGAAGCAAAAGTGGTCGAATGGTTTACAACGAGGGCCTCAGACACAAACATCTTGAGCCCCAGAATATCGTCGAGCATGTCACACATTTGAAAACCTCTGCCAAAGGCATTTCACACGAGGACGAAGCGCCATAGTCCAAAGGAGCAAACGACTAACGCCCCATCAGTCACAATATGGCAATGGAAGCATTTGACACTTGATGCCGAGAAACGTAATGGTAGCAGAAAATGGAAGACCATTGACTCATGTTTCGAATAGTAAAGAGGATTAAGTTCTTATATAAAAGTTCGATAAGTTATTCTAGGAGTATTACTGAAAATTAATATGATGTTTCTTTACTCTTTTTTATATCTTTTGTGTGTTTTTTCCCAACCAGAATCTTATTCTCGATTATCAGAAATTTTTGCTTATCCGAAAGTTTCTTCGCACATGTTATTCCAAGCTGTTTAGATAAACGAGGATGCATTGTATTAAAAATACTGCCTTCAATAGGTGTACAATAGATGTATATAAAAGTACTCTGAAACGCTTTCTCAATAAGGATTTGTAGTATTTACAGCTGAGACAAAACTTGTAAAAATACAAACAACTTTCCCTTACCGCAAACAGGTCACCTACGGCAAGCCACGGCCAACAAAAGCCCTGGGTTTTTTCTTTTATCCCCAAATATCCACGAAAAGCTTCATAATTTGATTGAGGCTTTATGTTTTTTAATGTAACTTTTGAAAATAAGTGATCATCAGTCACAAGTTTTCCTAAGTCGGTCTGTTTGAGTTTTCAAGAACAAAAATATCTTTGATAATTCAGAACCTTTTAAATCCAACTTTAACAGCACAATTCATTTTTAGTGGTGTAGGCAAACGAAAACATTGTTTTTAAACGGTTGTTGCCATTTATCAAAGGCCAAAATCTAATACAAGCAAGAACTTTTAAGCAATTACCACGATGATTTTTTACATAACTCACCAGCCACATAATAACAAAATGGGGCAGTCAAAGCAGTGTGTTTTAATTTCTAACTTGATACTTTGGGGCACGAGGAGGCTATTTCATGGCGCCTCATCTACGCGATAAGTGAAAATTCAATACGTACTGCAATTACAAATCGCTGCCCTTTTGATGTTCAGTTACTCAGGGTCACTTCATTACAAGGCACGATGTAACTCAATCACTGGACAGGCAAGCAACTGTGAACAACGAGCACAAGACTAAAAGAATTCAAATTGTTTCAACCACTTTAAACAAGAATTAACAATAAAAAAAACGGCCCGTAATCAAACCCACGGCTGCATTGCAACTTAACAAATATTTGCATAAAGGTCGGGAGTCAAGGAACATCTTAATAACCTTGCAAGGTGGGTTGATGTATTCACTCCTACCACAAAAAATATATTAACTAAAATCTCAGCTTTATTAAGCTCATCTTAACTCGTTTCATGATTCAATCTCTCCACAGTTAAGAAACAAGTTTTGCTTCAGCATAATGTATTACTTTTGTTACTGCCTGTAAAACAATTTTACAAGGTGATGATTGATGTTCCGATTTTTCCAATCTTCTATTTCTCTATTGATGCAAACTCAAACCCATAATTTGTTTGAACTTGATTACTAAATCAGCTCTTACTTTTATTCTTAGAATTGATAGATGCACCTAGGAGGAAGTGCTTCAAAATTCCTTATGTGCCCTGTTACATACGTAAAAAGTCAACTCTTCAACACCAGAATATGTCTATTATTTGACAAATTTAATGCGCATATTTCCAATTAAAAGTAGGAAATTAAGTCAAACCGTCAGGTCCTCACAATGTATGCAAGGCATATTTCGAAATCCTATGCCAATGAACAAAGGTAATGAAGAGATACTTTGTACCAGTATTTTAAAAAATTTACGCCTTCTGAAGTTGGTACTTCCGAATCCATTTGGGGGAAAGTCGACATTGAAATTTTTGAATATGACATCTCAATTTGCTTTCCTTCATTGTGAAATGAAGGGCGTAGTTTCCAGATTTGAACCGGTCACAGACGGCGGCTGAGATTTTTTCGTGATTTGGCGATAAAAAGCTAACTAAAGATAACGTTAAAATAATCTCCTTTAGAGCTAAATAATTCCTGAATGCCTTTAACTGTGGCAGTAACTTTGTTTATTGGAACATTCCAAAAGTGCAAGTAGCTGTAGGCTTAACTGAATATAGTGCAAAATATTGGAGACAGGTTTTGGACAGTTTAAAGAAAAGCTTGAAACATGTTTTCTTCCACAACGTAAGTAAGTTCGTGTTAGCGCCTGTAGGGTATTCTGCTGTTCTCAAAGATGACTGGCGTAACTCACAAGTAATTCAATTTCGTTACCATGATTACAAATGGATGGTGATGATTATGAATTAAAAGACGGTACATTTGACCTTAGGCCAGCAGAGTTGCTTTACAGAGTACCCCACTTATTCATGTTGGAAAGTAGCGACAGGAATCGGCATTGAGTGAAGAGACTGGCTTGTTAAATCACCCTTTTGCGTAGCAGAAGCAAACATCACATACCAGGCACTACTTAGTATTGTAATATCATTACTACACGTCAACTTAAGCTTAATGACACAGTTTGTAAAAGCACTCAGCAGAGGCAAAAAGTGTTTAAAGTAGATCTGATGAGCTTTCCCCAGTTTTTCCAATGAATAAAGGGAAAACAGGATGTTTGTCATATGTAGCTATTCTAGTCAGTTTCGTGGTAACAAGGAACCACTCTACTACATGTGTCTAGTACACAACTTACTGGAAAGCTTTTGTATGCTAGGATGTAAAATGAAAATGCGTTTATGCAAACCAGATGTCGGTGATAAGCAGATGGAGGGATTCCACCAGGTCTTGAAAAACATGAAAGAGAGATATAAAGGGAGGTGGGATGTGCAAATAATAGCATAGTACTGTTGGTCAATTAAAAGGGACTGTGCAAAAGTTGATAACTCTAGGAGAAAAGACTATTTCCACCACGTGACTGCCACGTGACTATTACTCTCATTTCACTTTTCATCTACTTCTAAAAATCCTAAATATGTTCATTTTAATTATGCTCCACGTAAATTTTGAATGTTATCTTTATCATACTTTTTATTGTCGATAATCGTTTGTTACAACAAAAATTGTGTTCTTGATTTATCGCACCTCACAAAAAAATCAAAGTCGAACATCTCGGGTGTAAAATTCACTTATTTTTAGCATGTAACACCAGATAACAAAATAGTTCAAAACTTCAATCCTGTGATAATGTACCAATTTTTTGCAGCTTTTTACTAAAAAATGCAAACATTAGACGTGACGATGTGAAACTAAAAACATTTCTGAACTTGGCGCATCACAATTATCCGTGTATAAGTATTAGATTTATTTCTTAGTCACATGTCGCAAAGAAAAAAAAGTGGACTTTCTGAAAGTCATTGCTAGAGCTGTTATGTTAAGGTGATTGAACAGATGTTGTGGAATATTACTTTGAGGTTTGTATAAGTTCCAAATCTCTGTCTCTCTCTGTGTGTGTGTGTGTGTGTGTGTGTGTGTGTGTGTGTGTGTGTCTCTCTCTCTCTCTCTCTCTTTCTCTCTCTCTCTCTATCTCTCTCTCTCTCTNTCTCTCTCTCACCTCCTAATGGATGTAATCAGCTGCCACAAAATGCTTCTTATTAAAAACACAATATATGATGTTTATTTAATGTATAAGGAAGAAACGTATTCAACAATGCATTCAACAATGAATTAATTCCATTATATTTTGGTTAGGCGACGTACTTATTTAATTTCTTTTGAATCAAAAATTATTTAATTACCCTTGAAACAATCATGTGGTACATAACACTGTTGATATACCTTAGAGTATATAAGAAGTTATACTACAAACTCACTTTTAATTGTAAATTATCTCTGATTCTGGTGAAAAGAAATAGGTATATGTATAGACTCTACCAACATTGAATTCAGATACAACTTACAGACAACTACATAAGAAAAAATGTGGTTCATGTTGGACCCACACACGTGAACATACACTGTACACCTTATAATTTGGATCTGCCAGGGAAAAAATTTAGATACCTGTGACCGCTGTACTATTAGAACCTACAATGTATAAATTGCACATGATGCACCCATGAAGTTAGGGGTGGGAGGAACAAGCACACCTTCTTACTCTAGGCTTTGATAAATGGTCCTCATACTATCATTTTCTTAATCGACAGTGGCCTTTTAGAGTTCGGGCAGGCAGGAATTGTGTGTAGCGACAACCCTGTGACGCATAGGGCCGATGTACAGGGAAGAGGGCAAGTACAAAGTACAGTTTGTAAATTGTTTACTTTTTTTTGGTTATAATTATTGATAAAGTTCTTTTGGTTCCTAGACTTGCCTGGTTGCAATAAATACCGAATGACATTAAGCTTAACACAGGTCTTGAAACTGCTGTTTAATATTATTCCACTATTCAAGGTATTCATACATGAAGGTGTTTTTGATTCACAAAAGTATATCAAAGTGCAACACATTCGACTAAACTTTTTTTTCACAGTTCCATAAACTTAGTAGTTTAATGGCTTTAAAAAAACCAAAAGAAAAACATTGGTGGGTTTCCCGTTTTGGTAATGTTTCCGACGACCCTGGGTTCATTAATACCTATGATGTAAAAAAGTGAGAAATGTAGGTGTTTCCTTGCTCCACTGAAAACTCAACTATCAAAACTAAGGTAAAAATAAACTTTCAACATAAAATGATATTCAACAGCTCTACTCGCCTGAGCTAAATTGTGAGGGCATTGCCAAATTGAAGTTTGTAAAAATTTTCACTTCTATTGGCACGTTGTTATATTATATAATTTAGGAAAATCAGTGAAGGTACCACTCTTATTCATCATGACTCCTACTTTTTATAAACGTTTAGGATTTATACCACTGCAGTAAGAAATACGACGTTACTACAGTCCAGTGAATGTACTTTTGTAACTCTTTGAATTTCATACGTTTTACTTCCAGACAAAAGCTATGAAACATCATGTAAGACTTTTCTCTTTCGCTAAACAATGCCGTCGATTTTGAGCTAAGCTAATTTAGCTTCCACGGCAGTAAACAAATTATGAAAATATTCAACAGATTTTAGCGCTTGCAATTCTTTTTGAGGGCCTCGGCTGCTGCAAGTATTCTAGAGTCCATGACAGTGGCTCCTTAAGGCAATTTTTTGTAGCTCTTAAGGCAGAAAAGGAAAAGCAATGAAACGTACAGTCTCAGTATACAATTATCTTTGTGAAGATTTTCGCAAACTCCATAAACACGTGACCCGTTGGCTTGCCACAACTCTTCAGCAGTTTGTCTCAGGGATTTCAAAACAGTTCGTACGTTATCGGTGACTGGCTCAGACGGTTTCAGAGGGACTTTGATTTCGCAGAGAGGAATTTCGGATGCACTTCTTCACGCCAGCAAATGGCTTTTTTCTTTACAAAGTTCCAAATTCTCCTTCCCAGCTCGGGGAATCGAACCCGGAACTCTTGGTCAGTGTGCAGTTGGACTAACCATTACGCCACGGCTCTTCTTGACGGGAACAGTTCTACTTACCAACTGGTAAAGCAAATGGGTTTTAATGCGGTCAGAAAGAAAACTGTATATATCATCGGTGTTTACATTTTCCCAATCCTTCGTAATATTTTCTGAGTTTTTGGTAGCAGGTCACTGCATTTCTTTTGAAGGAGCACATTTATTTGTCCTACATGTGACAAGTGCGTTATGTGGTTCCCACAAACCTACACAGTAAGCATACGGACGAATTTTCTTGATTTTAGCCTGACAACAGCCAATATATCTCCAATATGTCTTAATATATTAGCTGCATCATCGCAGGTTTGTGCCCGATGGTTATGAATTGGATTCCATTTCAAATTTTCCCTTCTTTTCTGGTTTGTATGACGATTCCATTTCACAATTCCATTGCTGCAAAAATTGATCTTTTCGAATCCTTTGGAATCCTTTGAATTCGTGTTGGAATCTGTAATTCCAACACGAATGACTTACCAGTGTTATCCAGTATTTGTTTTATTGTGTTAAACCATCTGATATTTGTATTTTCAAAAACCTGTCGATAAAGATTACGAGATATTTTGTGAATCTTCCCCTAAAACATTCTCGCCCAAAATGCAAGCATTCGTAATTTTACAGTTTTTGTGACAAAGTTTCTTGGGTTGCTCATGAACAGTTAATATACGCTGCTTTGGACAAGTTGAAATTGACAGTGGCACTGAACAATGTCATGTTGTCACCTGTGCGAATCGATTGAAATTCGAGGAGGTACCAAAAGGATTATTAGCCGAGGACCTCCATTTGTTTGAACATTAAGGGAAACACTGGCCTTTTCTGATAAAATTAGCTTTTTGTGACGTCATCAGTAGCAGGCTTTCTTTGTTCAACCAATAACAACACAAAAATCGACTGAGCATTTCTTGATCAGCGTTTTTGGGGCACGTTTCGAGGTTTGTTTTCCATAAAATAGCGTGTTTGGTTTAACAAACGGAATACAATTGCCAGCCGAGGCTACATCCTGGTCACCAAGTAAGACACTTTCTTTTAGATTATGAAGATAAAACAAAAAAGACATGNTAATACCTATGATGTAAAAAAGTGAGAAATGTAGGTGTTTCCTTGCTCCACTGAAAACTCAACTATCAAAACTAAGGTAAAAATAAACTTTCAACATAAAATGATATTCAACAGCTCTACTCGCCTGAGCTAAATTGTGAGGGCATTGCCAAATTGAAGTTTGTAAAAATTTTCACTTCTATTGGCACGTTGTTATATTATATAATTTAGGAAAATCAGTGAAGGTACCACTCTTATTCATCATGACTCCTACTTTTTATAAACGTTTAGGATTTATACCACTGCAGTAAGAAATACGACGTTACTACAGTCCAGTGAATGTACTTTTGTAACTCTTTGAATTTCATACGTTTTACTTCCAGACAAAAGCTATGAAACATCATGTAAGACTTTTCTCTTTCGCTAAACAATGCCGTCGATTTTGAGCTAAGCTAATTTAGCTTCCACGGCAGTAAACAAATTATGAAAATATTCAACAGATTTTAGCGCTTGCAATTCTTTTTGAGGGCCTCGGCTGCTGCAAGTATTCTAGAGTCCATGACAGTGGCTCCTTAAGGCAATTTTTTGTAGCTCTTAAGGCAGAAAAGGAAAAGCAATGAAACGTACAGTCTCAGTATACAATTATCTTTGTGAAGATTTTCGCAAACTCCATAAACACGTGACCCGTTGGCTTGCCACAACTCTTCAGCAGTTTGTCTCAGGGATTTCAAAACAGTTCGTACGTTATCGGTGACTGGCTCAGACGGTTTCAGAGGGACTTTGATTTCGCAGAGAGGAATTTCGGATGCACTTCTTCACGCCAGCAAATGGCTTTTTTCTTTACAAAGTTCCAAATTCTCCTTCCCAGCTCGGGGAATCGAACCCGGAACTCTTGGTCAGTGTGCAGTTGGACTAACCATTACGCCACGGCTCTTCTTGACGGGAACAGTTCTACTTACCAACTGGTAAAGCAAATGGGTTTTAATGCGGTCAGAAAGAAAACTGTATATATCATCGGTGTTTACATTTTCCCAATCCTTCGTAATATTTTCTGAGTTTTTGGTAGCAGGTCACTGCATTTCTTTTGAAGGAGCACATTTATTTGTCCTACATGTGACAAGTGCGTTATGTGGTTCCCACAAACCTACACAGTAAGCATACGGACGAATTTTCTTGATTTTAGCCTGACAACAGCCAATATATCTCCAATATGTCTTAATATATTAGCTACATCATCGCAGGTTTTTGCCCGATGGTTATGAATTGGATTCAATTTCAAATTTTCCTTTCTTTTCTTGTTTGTATGACGATTCCATTTCACAATTCCATTGCTGCAAAAATTGATCTTTTCGAATCCTTTGGAATCCTTTGAATTCGTGTTGGAATCTGTAATTCCAACACGAATGACTTACCAGTGTTATCCAGTATTTGTTTTATTGTGTTAAACCATCTGATATTTGTATTTTCAAAAACCTGTCGATAAAGATTACGAGATATTTTGTGAATCTTCCCCTAAAACATTCTCGCCCAAAATGCAAGCATTCGTAATTTTACAGTTTTTGTGACAAAGTTTCTTGGGTTGCTCATGAACAGTTAATATACGCTGCTTTGGACAAGTTGAAATTGACAGTGGCACTGAACAATGTCATGTTGTCACCTGTGCGAATCGATTGAAATTCGAGGAGGTACCAAAAGGATTATTAGCCGAGGACCTCCATTTGTTTGAACATTAAGGGAAACACTGGCCTTTTCTGATAAAATTAGCTTTTTGTGACGTCATCAGTAGCAGGCTTTCTTTGTTCAACCAATAACAACACAAAAATCGACTGAGCATTTCTTGATCAGCGTTTTTGGGGCACGTTTCGAGGTTTGTTTTCCATAAAATAGCGTGTTTGGTTTAACAAACGGAATACAATTGCCAGCCGAGGCTACATCCTGGTCACCAAGTAAGACACTTTCTTTTAGATTATGAAGATAAAACAAAAAAGACATGACCTTGTAAATTAACAAAAAAGGATTGCATGACAACGACAACGCAAATAAATGAGTATGACAAAGAGAAAAAAACTGTAAAAACTATGTGTATGTCTAAAATGTGAGGGGCAAGAAAACTGGTTTTGCAGTCGGGTCCCACTGGATAAAATCTGGCATTCATCCTAACTGAGAATATCTGATGGAAGTTCCCTTTCCCCGCCGATATTGAATTCCAAATTTCATCCCTTTTTACCGACATTCTACTTTAACAGCAATCCTTTTGTTGAAAATAACAAAACAAAAGCTAGCCAACAAACAGAACTGATTGTTGATGAAAAATAAAAGTATCGATGTAGTTGGAGATCAGTTCTTGGATTTCCGTCAGTTGGACAATCAAAAAGTGCTTTTTCCGAAAGGTAATCTCGGAAAGAATTCATCAAGCAAATCATCAATCGCAATCCTCTGCATAATATCTTTGTGAATATTCATAAAGGCCACTCCGTTCAGTTGTTGCTGAGTCGTGTTGTTGTTGTTATGTACAGTCAAGTCACTTTCGACTTTTGGTGACCTCATGGATCAACTTTCTTCATTGTAGACGACCTTCGACCAGCTTTTTCGACCTTGTGCAATGTTTTATTTGATCCCTCTTTAACTCCATCTAACCATCTCCTTCTTTGTCTCCCTCTACTTCTGCTTCCTTTAGTCCTTCCTACCACCATCATGCTTTCCATTTTCCCCCATTTTCCTCCTGGGTCATATAGGATTGCAAATATTTTTTCAATCTTCTGAGCCAAGAGAAAGATCTCTAAGCAGAAAAGCCGGACGCAGGTGATGTCAACACAAGACAAAGGAAGTTACTAACGTCTGGGATGATTTTACAGAGGGCCCCTTTTTAGTGACTTATCTCAGTGTTGATCCAAACTCTTTCAGGTCAAGTCCCTGTGACTTGGGTCTGTCAAGTAACATGTCTGTGTGCAGTTTGAGTCTGGGCAAGTTATATCATCGGCATAATGCTGAGAAATGTAATACGAGTCCACTTCTTCACCAATACAAAACCTTTCAATATTCCTGAAGTGCACAGCAGCTCCTCCACGCTCGAATCAGTCGGGTGAGTCCAGTTAAAACACTATCCATCAGAGAAAAATACATTTGCCGGTATGGATCTCTTACCGTTCTTGGGAAAATAACAGATTCAGCATAATGATCTAGCCTATGAAAAACCTTTCCTGATCGTGAAATCTGCAGTTCGTTAACGCTTTCATTCAAATCCACAGATACCACAATGACATTAGCAGCCATTGTAGCATTTGCGGACTCAATTAGGAAGCCAAATCTAGCGTCTGTTGTGGCGTCTGAAACTGATAGTCGCTTTGCCTTGATAATTTCTTCAGCTTTGCTGAAATGAAGCTATTTCTAGACTGATACTGCTTCCTTCGACAACGGTAAACACCATTACTAGAACTTCTACGAATAAATAGGCGTCAAAACTCATTAGTGGCCTCAGATACCCACCACGTTTAATGCCAGCTACACTTTTATCATTGTCATACACATCTTGAAGCCACTCGAGAATCGCTTTGTAACTGCTTGTGATGGCCTGCAAAGACACAGGTTGCATGGTCCATCTTGTGGGGCTAAAAGGTCGTAGATACTTATATTGATTCTCCACGTTTTTGTCTGAAAACTGGGAAAACCAGCAAGCCGTTCAGGAGAGCCACTAATGAACGCTGTTAATTCTTCTACAAGCACCACGACATTTCTGATTTCGTTGTTGTTCGATAAAGCATTATGTACTGTCAAGTTTATGTCCGGGGCAGTGTACAAATGTAGCTCTTCTTTCTACCTCGTTTACTCTTGTAAGCACACCACAAACACCCTCCGAAATATTTTCAACTCCATCATGGCTGTGACTACGGCACTTGTTCAGCGACAATAGCATTCTCGTTAAAACATCTTTTATTGCTGTTAAAACACTTTCACCGTCAGTAATTTCAATAAGGTAAAATCCCAGAAATCGCTCTCGAAATCGCCATGATTGACAATACAAAAACCAAAACTTCTCGGCTCGTTGCTCAAAACATCCGAGGTTTCACCAATTCTCTTTGTACAGCGTTACTAAAGTCTTGCATAATCTCATTTAATATATCTTGTGGCAACCATTTGTATTTCTCGTCTCTACTGTGCCAAGCGGTTAATTCAAGGCCATCATTCTTCTGTCCTGTAGCAGGGCTATCAAATTCGAATCTTTGTAAGATGTGCACCTCACACCTAATCCCTGCCAAACCAGATACTGCAAATTGGAAAATGTTTTGTACAATTCAGTTCTCTTTTTCATCATTTGCGCTTTTCTTCCAGTTGCCACCTGTGCCAGAACTAAAACATTGGTGTCATTGTTGTGAACTGCTACTACAAAGGCTCTATGAAGGCCAGAATGTTCATGCCGCTTAAAGGTTTCAAATGCCTTCTCCATGTCAGAAACTAATTCTCGTCAAAACAATGGTACGAATCAACTTGCCTTAACGAAGTAAGATTTACCATTCCTTGATTTTTTGCCTTCGTGCACGGGTTAAAAATGATATTATTCTTGTAATTATCGTAAGTGAGCTATGCATACTTCTTAAGAGGCCATGACAACTGAAATTTTCTTCCACTCCTCCCACTTGACCCCTTTTACTAAAATCTCCGACTCTGGGCTTTGATTGACCAAAATGTGCACCTCTTTCTCAATGAATTTTGGAACAAGGATAAAAATCACTTTTTATATAGGTGCACACCCCCTGGGAGTCAAGTGCTATAAACGAAAGAGGAATGTCGCAAATTCTATTTCCCTGACCAAACTTCTTATTTAGCCAACATTAGTTCATTGGTGTGTACGAGTTGCTACTTCGACATTTGCGCTTCGTACTTACCGTGATCTTAGGTGATCTTAAGTTTGTTTATCAACTTAAGTTTATTGTATAACTAGATGAAACTAGAGGTCATACCCGCTGCGCGTTTACGTCTTTTGGGTGATGTCATCTCTTTCCAAAACTAGTTTTGTCAGTAATGGAGAGAAGGTTTCACACACCCTTAGTGTTTTGGTTGTCATTTGAGCCCTTGAGAAAAATGAGAAAGTTAGGGAAGAAACACGTAAGAAGATATTGGATAAGAGCCATTTTTAGAAATAAAGATGAGTGGTATTTTAGTACTTTAAAAACCTCCAGCGTGACCGAGACTATTTTTTCCGATTTACGCAAATGATACCAGAAAGTATGATAAAAACATTGTGGCATATCAAAATTTATCATTTAATGACTCTCGAGGCTCTTTATATTGAAAACATCAAACCGTGTCTAAACACAAAAGATGAATACAGAAGTAGATCGTTGGTCATTAAAATCTAATTACCTGCGATACTTTGCGTATGTGACTTTATGTATGTATGTATGTATGTAGTGCGATATAAATGATGGAATTTTTTTACAGATGTATATTTTTTAACTGTTTTTTTAAACTTTTTCTTTTATTGCTTTTAGACCTGAAGATGGATTTAAAAAATCCGAAATATATTGTCAGAGAAATATATGCTCATTGTTGGTTCATTTATTTGAAACAAATTTTGATACCAGAGAGGTTTGATTATCTTCTGAGCTCAGTTCCCCCAAAATGGAAATGCTAGACCATGTTTCGAAAGCTAGAACACCGAAGGCAAGATTTGCATACACGCTTTTTTTTTTATAAGCATAACTCTTATAAGCATATTAGGGTCAAAATCGTGTTTTTCTTAAGAATACTCTAAGCATACCCTCAGGGTGAAAAGTATAAAACAGAAACTGATTTATCGGAAAGTATTTTCTTTTGTTTTGGTAAAATAAAGTAATATTTCTTCAAAAGGGCAAAATCAAGAAAAAAAACAAAGTGTTTTAGTTTTTTAAAGTAACGACTTTTCTGTTAAACAGTTCAAACAAGCAAATGAAAAATGTCAAATATTCCTTCTCTCTCTACACCATGTTCTTCATTCGACTCTTCGAAATCGTTGTCGTCGTTCTCCAATTCAATCACTTCTTCCTCGTAATCATCTTCATTGATGTTTGCAACGGTTTCAGGTGCGTTCGCTACTGGTGTCTGGTTTGTTGGTTCGACAAGTGAAGGAGGGGGGACTGTGTATTGGGGAAGACCTTCTGGTTTTATCTTCTCGTCATCCGTACCATCAACTGTTATCATGCAGCCAGTTGTTTGCCAAATTCTCTCTCGAAACGAATCATATTTTTCATTGGACAGTTTATCCCAAGCTTCGCCAGCCCAGTGGGAAATAAGAATGCGCCTTTCCTTAGCTGAAAATGGTTTGTCATTACCAAACCAGCGATCTGCGTTTTCTTCTTCGTCT